>JAKTVF010000225.1:0-17257 GCA_030557055.1 Candida tetrigidarum | reverse complement strand
CTGGCAACAACTTTACCAGTACCAACACCACAGTAGAATGGACCTTGAGGAGCTGGGAAACCACCCTTTGGCCAACCGTATGGGTAGTCGTATTGGTCAAATAAGGTGTATTCTTGTTCCAAACCAAACCAGACTTCTTCAGTGGAGTGAGCCTTCATCAATTTAGCACATTCGTGTCTGTGGTTGAATTTGTTTGGGGTACCATCGTTGTTCCAACATTCGTTCAAGACGATAATGTTGTCACCCTTTCTGAATGGATCTGGGTAGAAAGCAACTGGTCTCAAGTAGACATCAGAATCGTGACCTGGAGCTTGACCAGTAGAAGAACCATCATAGTTCCATTCTGGCAAGTCATCAACACTAGATGGAGACTTGGCCAAGGTTCTACATTTGGATCTGGTGTTACCTTCAGCATCAATCCAAACGTATTCAGCTAAGACTTTACCTCTTTGTGGTAATTCCAAGTATTTGGATAATATAGCAGTTTGTTCTGTAAGTGGGGCAGACATTTTTTTACTTGTCTATTATGTGTGTGTGTGTAGATATGTAGTAGTAAAGACTGACCTAGGTCTAATCAGAAAGATAATTGATTGTCTATGACGATAAGGAATAAAAAAAAGAAGAAGAAAAAAAAGAAAAACAAGAAACAAAAAAATACCATTTGCAACATTTAGATGAGTATTTATATACTTTGTTCGCCTTGATAAAAAAAAAAAAACCAAAAAAAAATTATTAGTCAAGAAAATCCTTTTTGTAATGCGCACACACTAAAAAAAAAAAAGAAACGAAGATATCATCCGGACAAGAAAGGTGATATTTATCACAACCAATCACAGGTTCTGGAGCAATGTACTGCATATAGGGATGTTCCCCATAGCAAAGGTAAAAATGCATGAGTATTTTCTGATTTCGCGGGTGTAGGGAACACTTCAAAACATTCAGTAGCTATTTTTATTCTTGTGTAAATAAAACGTCATGTTTTCACAAAGGCGGTATCAAGGGGCGAGGCGATGGGAAATGGGAAATGGGAAATGGGAAATGGAGGGCGATGCTCTCGTGACCCTTAGGTCAACCGCAAGAATATACAAGACAACAAGCATACGCGTCCGACCCTTTTTCTAGTAGTTTACAATTCATTCAGTCAATGGCTTGCATGTGTATAGTGTAATAGAAAAAAGGAAGGAAAAAAAAATTTATCACACGAGTTTTGGGCGATAGAGAACGAAGCAGAGGAATAATATTCTCTAATTTGCATTTGCAACTCACAAGTTCCAATTTCATCTTAATTTGTTGCTGGTTTTGTACGCGATGGTAATTCTGACCCGTCATGGGATATGTCTTTCCTTTTTCTTTTTTTTTTCTTGTGTTCTTTTTATTTCTTGCTTTCTTTTTGGGAAATTGACTTCGATCATTAAACCCCTTGTGAGATTATACCTAATTCATGTACAATCTGAAACAGTTGGACCAGGACTAATAATTACTCTTTGATCAATGTTCTTTGTTTGCTTGTTGATCGTAGTTTAAAATTTTTTTTATTTTTGCTGTGCTAATCGTCTTCCGGTGATCCAGAAAACAAAAAGAAAAGAAAATCCCAATTAGGAAATATTGAGTCCTGCATAGATATGTGCACATAAAATAACCCGAGGCAAAAAAAAGAAACCAAAAAAAAAAAAAAAAAAGTAAGAAATTTTAAACCAATGGAAGTTCAATCGATTACCATCCAAATTCAATATGGCATTTTGTTCCTGGATTGTTTGGTTTTGTGTGTGGGTATGTGTTGGCCATAACAATAGAGTAGAACCTCTCTCGTAAGGATAGAAGGACGCGGGATACAGTTTAAGGATGTCACTACCATTACAGATCCTCTCCAGATTTCAACAGTGGAGTAGATTCAAGGATAATTGACCCTCCCCCATCTCATTTATCTCTATTTTTTTTTTTCAGGTTCCGTGAAACTCCTGGTTGAAGTTTCGTCAGCTTCACATATTTCTTATCTTAATTGCTCTGATTCCAAATTATTCCACTCCTAAACTCCCTTAATTACCTCATTTACCCCTCTATATTGTTTGCGCAGAAACGTACATAAGAAATAAACGATACAATACAATTAAATAAAATAAAATAGAGAAAAAAAATCTGCTCTCCTCACATGCTAACAAATAAACTTATTGCTATCACCAACCAATAAGATTGTTTCTTATTGATCTGTTCTGATTTCGGCGATTGTGAATAGTTGCCTTGATTTTTCTTTTGTTCTTCCGATGTATGGTAGAGTGCAAAGGGTTTATTCTTTTCAGGACGATAGATCCTTTATTTTAGAAGGGTGTTTTGTAGGGGGAACGGAACGGAACAGAACACTAAATCATGTGATTTGTAACTGCGTGAATGAAATCTCTTATCAGTTGATTGCATAAATTAAATTAAATTAAATTAAATTTTTAGGTTTCAAAAAATTATTTTTTCCTTTTTCCTTTTAGGCTTTCCGGGAGAATCAGCCTTACGGCGTGCATGATTGAGGTTTATGGGACTGAAACTCCGCAAAGATATATACATTTGTAAATTACTCCATAATGAGGAGTTGGACGAAAGAAAAACCCCTCTCGTTATTAGGATTCGCTTGTACTAATTGATTGTTGTTTATTTTATCTATTACATAAACATATTAACTAAATTAAACAGACATAGGAGGGGAGGGGAGGTGGAATTAGTGAGATAATATAGAGAGAAAATCAGAGTAAATGTAAAATACACACAAATCCTTTTAAATTGTCTTGCGTTTTCATATCTTTTCAGTATCTTTGTCTTCATCTTCATCTTCGTCTTCGACGTCTTCAACGTCTTCCATCACATCTTCATCGGAGTATCCATTTGATTCCGCAATACTTGAGACAGGTATCGATGTGGATTCGAAATATGGAGTATGTTCGGATTTAGCTTCCACAGTCTCAGATTCAGTCTCAGACTCAACAGACGTTTCACTGGGCTTAGTAAGTGGTTCACTTGCCTTATCAGTTGATTGTTCTTCTTCCACAATATAATCAATTTCAACGTCATCATCAATGGAAAAGTCCTCAACAGGTTCTTCAATTTCTTCATCTTCAACAGGTTCTTCATCTTCATCAGGCACTTTAAATGGTTCTTCAACAAAGTCTTCTTTGTCTTTTTCTTCTTCAGCTTCTTCAGCTTCTTCTTCTTCTTTCTGTTTTGCTTTCTGTTCTTCTGCAGTATTCAAATCGTTAACTAAACCTTCTCTCATTTGGAATGCAAGATTAGCTCTGGCTCTGACAATTTGTAAATATTCAATGTTATCTCTCACCAAGTAATTCAAATGAGCTTCAATGTTGTGCAAGTACTTATTCCATTCATCTAACCCATGAACTGCTTTGCCTTTATTGTTTGCCTTGTATTCATTTGCATCATCAATTATAAAGTCCCTGAAATCAAACAATGATTCCTTGATTTTATGGAACTTTTTCCAAACTTTCCAACTAATCTCATCGTCATCTTCTAATTCCAATTGATTGATCAAACCATTCAATTGGCTTTGGAAATTGTTTATAGTAACCTCACTCGTGGTTTCCAATATGTCAATGGTATCTTGTAAAACTCTGAAATATACTACCAATATTTGCTCATGAGCATTGGTCAAGATTTCTTGTATTTTATTCGATCCTTCTTGAGTAGTTTCCGAACTTTCGGAAATATCATCTCTGATTTCTTGACGGTTAACAGTTTCAATCGAGGTGTCATTGGTTTCTTTCATTGCCACAAAATCTTTTTCAATGGCGGCAATCTTCTTGTTCATCTTGGCATATTGTTCACCGTTGGTTTTTTGCAAATCTTGCATAAGCAGACTAAGCTCTGGTTTAATTTCTTGAATCACAGCATCAATTTTTGGTTTCATTTCAGCTTCTAAGTTATTCATTGCCAATGAAATAGATTTGTTGATTTTGCTTTCCCAATAGTTGATTTCATGCAACACTGGACCCAAAACTGGATCATCTGTGGAGACTGCATTCGACTCAGGGGTATTGGTTACAACAATAGTGGAGGTAAGAACAATAGTTTCAGGTTCTTCTCCTTCTTCTTCTTCTTCATCGTCTTGTTCTTCTTGTTCTTCGTCATAAAGATCGTCTTTGTCATCAGCAACAGCAGTTTCGACATCCTCAACGGTGTCATCAGCTTTTTTCTTTTCAAATACATTTTCACCAAGAATATCTTTGACAATCTGCATAACGTTATTTTTGATATCACTTGCATTGAAATCATCAATCTTAACCAAGTTTTTGAATTCTTGTTGAACAAATTTAGATTTCTCTTGGAGTCTCACGGCATGTTTCGAAGTAGCTAATTTGATAAAAATATCATTAATGAAATCAATAACTTGCCCAACAATTTCTATCGATCTAATGGACTCCCCAAGCTTGTGTAATTGTATCGTTACTGGAGTTGAGTAGTATTGGAAATTGATCTTGAATATTTCCCAATAAACTCTGATTCTTAAAATAGTTAATTTTAAAACACGAATTGATTGAGGAGCAATTGTATCTTGGAAATGATCAATCAGTTTCTGTAAATAATCACAGGCGGATTCGCTGAATTTGCCAACTGCCTGACTGATCTCAAATCTTTCATCCAACTTATGGGCAAAGGCAACACCTTGGTCAAATTTCTCTGCAATGCCAAATTTCTCGTCAGCACTAACCAACAATGGAGTGATGTGTTGTTCGTAAACAGGTTGGAAATGAGGTTTGATAAAGCTATTACTTAATGAACAGAAATGGTGGTTGATTGGGGATAATGAATTAGTCTCATTATCAATTGTAGTTAAGGGACACACAAATGTCCAAACGTATAATAAGTATAGGGCAATTATACTGCCAGTAAATCTAATTCCGTACGCCATGGATAAGTCAATGAAACTGTGTGTTGTTGTGGTTTCCGTATCTGGCTGTGATAGTATATCGTATATCTATTAATTTTTTTTTTTTTTTTTTTTTTTTTTTTTTTTTTTTTTTTTTTTTTTTTTGTTGTTTTTCTTGTTGTTATTTGTTGTGATGATTCCGGAAGATGACAATGATAATTCGCGTGTTTTGTTTGTATGATCAGAGATCACAGCTTGATTACGGAAACATCTCGCATTGTTCCTCTAAACGTGGTAGAGAAAATCAATTCTCATTAAACTTCTCGCACAAACTAGGTAATGTAACAGAGTATGGTTACTACACTTTATACTTTCATGAATAGTAAAAGAAATCTATATTTATAGATTAGGGCTAAACTAGAGCTATATTAAAATCAAGTAGAACTAAATTAATATCTCCTTTTGCACACATGCACACACACACACACACAGATACTCAACTAGGCACTATCCAATTCGGAAGTAGATTCAGTGTTTTCCTTCATTTCGACTTCTGGCTTAATATCATCGGAGTTTAATTCAACACCGAGTAAATCAAGCAAACCAATTTCCTTAAGGATACGTTCGTGAGTTTCAGCTTCTTTTTTAGAAGTACCTTCAAAGTCACCAAACACTTCGTCCAATTCATCCAAAGTCTTGTTTTTGGTTTCCGGAACCATGAAGAAAATGTAAATCAGACCAAAGATACACATGGCACCAAGGAAAATATAAGCACCGAACCCAGTTTTGGCAACGAAATCTGGAGTGGCCATAGCAACAGAAAAGTTACAAAGCCAATTGGCAGAAGCACCAAGGGAAACACCTTTGGATCTCAAACCAAGAGGGAAGACTTCAGAGACAATGACCCAAGCACATGGACCCCAGGAGTAACCGAAAGCAGCAGCAAAAAGCCAAACAAATGTAACAGCGATCCAACCAGCTGCTGGATGTTCTTGGAACTTACCTTGGTATGAACCCAAGATACCAGCAACAACGAAATGACAACTACCCATGATAAGGGCACCAGAGACCAAAAGTGGTTTTCTACCAAGCAGATCGACCCACAAAACAGCTGGAACAGTGCAAAGAAACATAAGAATACCAACAACACCAGAAGCAAGCAAAGAAGTGGTACTACCAGACAATCCCAATGAGGCAAAGATGAAAGGAGCATAGTATAAGATGAAATTGACACCACTCCATTGTTGGAACACCATGGTCAAACATGCGACAGAAACTCTCTTGAATGTTGGCTTGTGAGTAATCATAGACTTGTACTGGTAGAAGTTCTTCTTGAGACCGGACATCATAGAACCATCTTGTAATTCTGGGTAAGATTGTTTTTCCAAAGCATCTTCGAAGATCTTTTGGGCTTTCATTTCCAAGAATTCCAATTGCAAGATTTCATCATCCTTGTGGGTTTTACGCAACCAAGCAAGGTTTTCCAATGCTTTATCTTCTTGGCCAATGTTAATCAAGTGTCTTGGTGATTCTGGGAACATGTAAATGAAACCGGCAAAGATGACTGCTGGTAACGCTTGAATACACATTGGAACTAACCAAGCGGCTTGACTTTGACTATCACCAGTGCCACCGATGAAGTTAGTACCGTAGGTGATCCAATAGGAAATCATAATACCCAAAGTGATACTCAATTGGAAAACAGACAGCGCAGCACCTCTGATCTCAGTGGATGAAATTTCAGCATTGTACAATGGAACAGTGGCACTCATTTGACCAACACCAAGACCAATAACGAATCTACCACCCAAGATGAAGTTATAGTTAGCACCATGGACAACAGCTTGGATAATGACACCAAGAATGAATAAAACACAGCTACAAACAACTGCACCACGTCTTCCGATCTTGTCCGCAATGTAACCGTTTGCCAAGACACCAAGCCAAGCACCTAATTCCAAGATGGAAGTCAACAAACCTTGCAAGGTAGGGTTGTCTTGGATTCTACCAACACCGGCAACCTTACTGAAGGATTTCATACTCGAGATTTGACCAAACATACCTTGGTTATAACCGTACAAGAGACCACCCAAGGCAGTGAACAAACAGACACCAAAGGATCTTTTGTTATGAACAATAGCACCGAACCCTGGTTTAACGGCGGTACCGAGACGCTTTGCAGCAATAAGTTTTTGAATTTCTGAACCTTCTAAATCTCCACCGTGCATTTTGTTTGTAGTAAGATAATATAGTGATGAATTGATGGAATGATAAGATGATGATGATAAAAAAAGAGTTCCAGATATTAGAGTAGACCAGAATCAGAGAAGTATTTATATGTTTTTGGAAAACTAATATCTACCCCACCATTTTTAATTAAAGAGTTTGATTTGCCTTGCAACAATTAAAGGAACTACCCTATTCGTATTGGTGGTTTAGAATATTCGCGGTAGTGTTTTAGATTCTGGGGAAGCTATAATTTGAGTACAAAAAGAAGTAAAAAGTAATTATACACTTTATTCCTTAGTATTTCGGATGGAGCTGCACTTTGATTGAGAAGAGAACAAGGACAATGAAACATACATAATTTCAACAAGACTGAAGATAGGATGTTGTTGAGGGAGGCTAATCCGAGGGTAGCCAAAGTTTTGATTGCTGCAAGAATAGACAAGGGGTGGAATCGTCAATTTCGGAGGAGCGTGGGGCAGTTACATTTCTGGTTCTTGGCGTCTTTGCCAATAGGTGGGGGGATAAAAGAAATATTTATTATATTACACGGCAAACATACCCAAGATGAAATTAGATCCACTAATGAAGAGAAGATTTTTCCAAATGTGTATTGTTGTTACTATTGTTGTTGTTTTTGTAACGGAATAACTTGGGGTATGTAGGTTTTCCCCACATCTTTACACAATCAATAAAGTCTGTTGAGCTCGGAAAGATATAGTACGAATGGACGCAAAAAGGGTTATTTTTCGCTTCGAATTGATATCTGGGTTTCCAATAAAAACCAAACGAACAAACAAACAAACAAATAAAAAAAAAAAATAAAATTACTGTAGACAACTTTGTAGTATCGCCTTGCCAAGAAGGTGATATCGTCTTTGGTTGTATGGACTTTATGCATAAGAGGTGCCTGATTGCATTGTATTTCATGGGAAGAAAGCTATAATTATCTTTTGTTGTTTTGTTGGGGGAACTAGTAATTCAAATGGAAGCTCTAATTTGATTTCTATTTTTAAGCAGAGCCTTATTCATAATATCGCTTTCAATAGACCACATTGTTTACAAAAACAATATGATCCCCAGTTGAACAGATCTAGGGGATGGTTGATCATAAGTTAAGACAATCGCGATTTGTTTCGGTTACTTTTCATTATTTCCGAAAAACCATTCAAGCATATTCACATTAACAATACTAATTTATTCCTTAAAAGAGTATTTACATTGTTGTGTTATCCGACGAATTGGTATTTTGTAGACGACCATTTTGTAGTTGTATTGTGTTTCGTGGTTTTATTTCATTCTTACATCTCACCGATTTTTTTTTTTTTATAATTTACTAACCATTCCAATTTATATTTGTTTGCATACAATTATCTAAGAGACTTAAAGAAACAATGCATCTTTTAACTACATTTTTTTTATTTATCCATGAGTATAATAGAAGTTGAGATAACGTTGTAGCAAAGCACTCAATTGTTTTGTATTCGATGGTAATGGTTTCTTGTCGTATTTTGGTGGGGATTTCTATGCAGGAATCGAAAAAAAAACAAGAAGATCACCAAAAATAAAAATAAATACAATCAGATTTAGTAAACGCGTATGATCGATTCAACACAGTATACAATCCGGCCACACACGCACAGATCCTAAATATACCACATATCATGTCGAAAATCAATAAAGATATGATTTATCGAGATCATAGGATAAACACTTTTGAAGAGCCGATCAAGATAGGAAGCACTTCTTATATGTGGGAAGAGCACAGTGATGTTGACAATTTTGATACCTTGATCAATGCAGGGTTCTATTACAATCCCAATAAACGATACAAAACACGAGTGACATGTGCTTATTGTGGACACTCTTCGTATATAAATAGTCAGAAAGATGTCGATAATATACTATCTAAACACAAGCGAGCCAATGCATCCTGTCCCATGAACCAAATTCTTGATATGAACAAAACAACAACAACAACAACAAGAGCAAATGATGATCCCAGTCGAATAAGAAAATTATGGAAGAACAACCAGCAATTTAAAGATCCGTTAAGTGGGACGAATGTAGATTTCAGAAAACAATTCTACTTTGATTATCCACTAGATAAAATCGACTCAAAGCCCAATTCCACAACACTATCCAAAGCTGGGTTCATTTATAGTCCCCGAAGTATTGATGATGATAGAGTATCGTGCATGTATTGTCAATGTTCATTGGATTTCTGGGAAATCGACGATGATCCAATTCAAGAACACATGAAAAATAATCCCGGGTATTGTTATTTTTTGGATATATATAATAATGGTAGGGATGCCCCACGAGAAACTGAAACGTCAAATAAGTCCATTGATCAATCCATAGTGGATCTGAAGTATTCGGAGAAGAGCCAGGACAGCGGAGATAATGGTCTGGATATCATAGAAATTTCAAGAAACTCAAAGAGTGACAAGGATGAGAAACTTCTCAGTAGTGAAAGTGAAAGTGAAAGTGAAGATGAGGATGGCAAAAAAAGTGACAATGGGGATAAACACAAGGTAGAAACTATTGACAATAACAAGAAATCATCAGAATCAGTAAACGAGGTGAGTAGCGTCAGTGGGGATGACGTATTACCAGATTTTGATGTGGGAATAGAGGACGAAACTTCAAACTACCGAATTAATGATTCACTTCTGTCTCCAGCTTCCTCAAAATCCAATAATGTGTCCATTATCAAGCTGCCAGAGAAACAAGGAAATGAACCTGCAGTTACATATAGAAGATCCAAAAGAATAAAGAGACTCTACAGCGAAAGAGATCGAAATGTTGATTATTGGGATAAGATCCCAGATGATGATTTGTTACAAGAGTTTGTCGATGTTTTAGAGAAACCAACGAACTCCAAAAGAAGCAAGAAAGGTGCAAGTAAATCAACAAAGGGAGATAGACGCTCATTAGCTGATTCTGAAAACGAACACAATAGAGAAGCTGATATTGATATGGATAATGTTAATGACGTTCAAGATGATTATGATGACATACAAGAAATGCTGGACATTGAAGAAATTGTCAATTATAAATCAAGTAGCAAGGAGCCAGAAGTAAATGTTAATTTGGACAGGGAACCTGACAATGGAGATAACAGGACGTCTACTCACGACAAAGATGAACATTCTGTACCACCTAATGATACAGAAATCAACAAAGAGGAAGATCTTCATGATGTTGGTAATTTCAAGAATGAGATAGTTGATTCTGCAGACGAAAATGAAGATATAAAAGATTCAGAGGATGATGACGACAAAGAAGACGAAGACGAAGACGAAGACGAAGACGAAGGAGAAGAAGACGAAGTAGAGGAAGGAGAAGAAGAAGGACCAAGTGACGCGGAGACATTAGACTCAGAGTATGATACTGGTAATGAAAATGAAAGTATAACTATACCTGAACCAGTGGACGATCTGTATGAAGTTACAGAATCTTCGGACGAATCAATTGACGAATTTGAAAATTCCAAGCGAAGACCAAGAACTGCAACAAAAAGGAGTAAAGAGCCGTCTCCAGTTGTAAAACCAGAACCAGAAACAGACGCAGTTCCTAAACAACCAAGACGTATTACAATAACAAGGAGGGAAAAATCAAAATCAAATACTCCACTTTCAGGGTTATTTGATGATTCCAGTGATAACTTAGAGTACGATGAGAAACATGTGGAAAAGCTTGAAAGTCGAATATCTAGAAAGTCAATTGAACCTGTTCTAGATGAACTCAAAGGTAGAACAAAGCTCTCGATTACTAAAGATATCTCACCCACAGGAAAACCTCCAATGTCAGTTGAACCACTTTCGTCAAGACGACAAACCGCATCACCAGCCAATTTTTTGCATGGGTTGAATGGTTCACAAACAAAGAGAAGAAAGATTTCCAAACCTAGTATTCTTGACATGTCATTTGAATCAGCGCAAAAATTCAGCAGTCCAATCAGATTTTCTCCTACCAAAAAGGAACGTGGACTCATACCCCAAAAAGACAACGAGAAAGTTGTGGATAAAAATATCAAGGTAGAACCATTACATGACGCAGATGACAATAAGGTCATAGAGGATAAGAACAATGTCAAAAATGAAAGCGATATATTGAAAGATATCGATCACGAAGAACATGTTCCACAACCGCAAAATGATATGCCTGATGTTTCAAACCCAAAACCAGATGCAGGAGATGACAACGAGTCGATATTAATTCATCCTACGGAATCCAATTTAATAGATCCCGATGCCAGCTATGACGTCTTAATAGTAAGTGACGAAAATGACGACAACACCAAGAAAAAAGAGGGGGAAATACAGAAAGTGGGAGATTATGTTGATGCCAAACCTGTCAGCACAAGTCAGCAAGAGACGAAAAAAGCTGGGACTGAAAATCCAACATTATTACAGTCGTCAGATAAAGCTAGAGAGAGTTTACCGATACCAAATGAGGATGAGTTCCAAGGCACAAGCACATCAAACAATTCAAGGATTGAGTTAGATGATGATTTAGATCGTATTAAAGAGGTTTCGAAACAAAGTGTTCAAGAGCAAGAAGAAGAAGAACAAGAGGATAACAGTATCGAAGAATTAGTAACAAGTGAAATTCGGATTGATGAAAAGGACAGCGAAATCAAAGGAGCTGGTTCTGTGGTTGACGATACTGGAGGAAAGAGTAAATCCAAGGATACATCACCTAACAAACTTTACTTGAACACCCTAGAACTTGATGAATCACAAGAATCAGCTGATGAGGACAATGTACCAGAGGAGGACGAAGACGAAGAAGATACCCAGGACGCTTCCACATCTATGGACCCTAAGGCTTCACCGGCAAGAAGTAGAGAATCGACGAAAGAGATCAAGAGAACACCGTTGGCTACAAATGACTCACCAGTTTATCAAGGTCCATCTATGGAGATTAATTCTGTCGAGCATGAAACAATTCAAGAAGAAAAGTTGGAACTGGACAATGTCCCCAAAGATGTGATCCATAAATCTACAGCAACCGAAGGATCATCTACGGACAAACAACGCGAAATTGACTCCCCACCACAGTTGTTGCCACCACCACAACTACCACCGCCGCAATCAAGAATTTCAGTAAACGGACCTGCCACCTCCCCATTGGCAATGAACTCCTCATTGACCCATCTCCACAAGGCAGCAGAAGACGAAGAAGAAGACGAAGAAGAAGAAACTACTAATAGGGAAGAAAGTTCAGAAACTGTTACGTTCAATAAGAAGAAGTGGGAGCGCAGACTGCTAATTAAATTCGTTGAACAAATGAAGTTTTTAGAAACAAGTGCCAAAGAGTTAAAAGAGTTGGCCAATTCAGAGTATGACTTGAATAATGATGTCAATGGTGATATCACACGGTTTATCGCGGAAATGCCCGAAGAAGAGGAGGAAATGACAATAAAGCAATGGATGGAGCACTGTGCAACCAATTGTCGCGATATTGTCACCCAGTCATGCAATGATCTTGGTGAATTTATTCTCGAAGAGTATGACCGGGCTATCCAAGAAATCGAAAGTATGCCAACTATTGACTGAAATACATAGAAATACAATTATATACGAATTCCATGTGCAGTAACTAGTAAATCCTGAAATTCTACTCATTGTTTGAAAAAAAAAAAAAAAAAAATTATCACAGACGGATTCGATCCGCTAAAGCGTGTTGACAAGTAAAAATGAACAACAACAAAAAAACAAAAAAAGAACGCAATCACAAATACCGGGAGAGATACGGGTAAAATGTAGAACTACGGGAAGGAAGACTAGGAAGAAATTGTAGAAAGAAAGTTCTCGTTTCTTTTCTATAATTAGCGCGTGCCATGCATGAAATGAGCAAATGTAGTTCATGGGCACAATGTAAGAGAGACGACCCGACAAAGAATGAAAAAGAATAAAAAGCGTGCCAGCAAAGTAAAAGAGAAGCAGAAGAAAAAATAAAATAAAATACATTAAAAAAAAAGAGAAAAATAAAATAAAACGTACTGTGAGAAACAGAGAGATCACATAATTATATCACCAACTTTTTCTTTGATCGCTCTTATCAACGATAACAAAAAAGCAACCAAGGGAGAACAGCAATCGTTTCCAATACATCTTTAGTACACGAATCAAGTCATCGTCTCACAGGATTAGAGTGTGGAAGAATAATCGAAGAAACAATATAAAAAAGAGAGAGTTTAAAATTCCTGGCACACATATATTCCTTCCTCCCTCGCCTGTACCATTATTCCAACCGAAGAGAAAAAGATGTCGTTTTGGCCGTTCACCAACCCATTGAATAGCAACAATGCGTTGCTGAAGTTTCTAGACTCAGTGCAGGATTTATCAACAGTTACAGTTGATGATCTAATAGGAGATGCAACAATACTGCAAGAACTTTTAAGTGAACTTCATAGCATAAAGGGCAATTTTAATGCAAAAAATGGAGGAGGTGGAGGAGCAACAGCAAACTTCCTATTCCAACCATCACTGCCACTGGATACTAATGGCGTGGGTTCAGATTCAGCATCATTTACATCGTCGACAAACGAAAACAATGCCCACAACGCAAAAGACACCAAAGGGACAAAGCTCATAGAAATATTGATCCAGCCACAGATTTTAACTGGATTGATTGAGTATTTAGTAAAAAGTGTTGATTTTTTCCACGAACAAAGCATTAAAGAGGAGGAAAATATTATGGAGTTACTAGAAGAACAGCCTCCCGCAACTGATGAAGCTGAGAAAGAAGAGATTGACATCGTAAAAAGTGGAAAGGATTCCAAGGAGTCAGAGGAAGAAGAATCAGAAGATGACAAATTCCGTCGCATGGTGCAAGCCGCCGCAGACATACTATCAGTAGATTTGTGGATCATTCTGAATCGCATAATTGAAACCCCTAGCATTATGAATGAATTGTGGCTGATTATAGACACAGATCATTTACTGGAGAGTAGTCCTACAGTCTCATATTTGGTACATATTTTAGACCAATTAATGGACACTAATAGCATTGAACTTTTAAACTTTATCAGGCGTCAGAAAGACCTTGTTGACACATTTTTGGCTAAAATCGAGGTGCCCATGTTGATGGATTTCTTTTTCCGGGTCATACAAACTGATAAACCAGATTCACCAACGGGCATCATTGAAACCATCTCACTGCAAAACCTTATTCCCAAATTGATTGATATTTTGAAACCGGAAAGTTCACAATTTGCATTAGATTCATGTATCCCAAATCATCAATTGTTTTTCAGGCAGACAGCCGCAACAGATTTCTTGAAAGCGTTGGTTACGATCTCGTCAAATGCGGCCTTAGCCGTGGTATTGGAAACAAACATCGGTCCTAACCAGTTGACAAGGGAGTTGGTTTCTCCAGAAATTGTTAATAGCATGATCAATGAAATTATGTTGGTCAAGATCAAGGAAAAAGATGGTAAATACCAAACCAACAAACACGGAATAAACAACTGTGTTAGCATTGTCATAGAACTCATTAGGAAAAACAACTCAGATTATGATCTCAACTGTGGATCGTATAGTTCCATGCTTCAAAATGGAGACGGAAGTCCCGGAGAAATAAACTCATACGTCATGTTCCAGTGGCTAAAAGATTTTGAACAAAACCCACCGGGGCCACGGGATCCAATTTATTTGGGAGAGATGTTGCAAATCTTCTCTAACAACTTGAATAACTTTGCTGAGTTGATACAGATGGAACCGATACACCCTGTAAATGTGGATTCTGACATATTAGGTTTCACAAGGTTCAAGTTGTCAGAATTAATTGCAGAATTGTTGCACTGTTCCAATATGATTTTGCTCAATTCGAAAAAGATCAAAAAAATCATAAGCGTTAGAGACCAGGTAAGATCACAGCAGGAAAAGAGGTTGAAGAAAGCATTGCAAGATAAAATAACATTCCCGGAATCGCCTAGTATTAAGCAAGTGACCTCAGGTATGGATGATGTGTCACTAGACGACATAAATTTTGGAATCCATTCGAGTGATGAGTCTAATGACTACAAGAAACTTGTTGATAGTTTAGATGATGTGGAGGATTCCGAAGACGAAGAACCATCGATATCACCCGAGAACCCATTTGTTTGTTCCGAAAGAGATAAAACCATTAGAGAGGACCCCTGTGTTGGAGACTATTTCAAGATAAAATTGCTTGACCTGAGCATATTGTATGATATTATCGGGATGTTTACGAAATTCCCATGGAACAATTTTTTCCATAACGTCGTGTTTGATTTGATTCAGCAGATATTTAATGGCAAGCTCAATTCGTACAATTCGTTTTTGATTGTGGAGTTATTCAAAGAAGACAAGAGTAATTTGACAGAAATGGTGGTCGAAAGTTATAAGGAAGATGGTGTACCAAGACCAGGATATATGGGCCATTTGATTTTGATCAGTGAAGAAATAGTCAAGTTCACGTCACTTTACAAACCGGATTTGATATCTCCAGTCATAGTGGCTGCCGTCCAGTCGGAAAGCTGGAATTGGTTTGTCAATGATGTTTTATTGAAAACGCGTGAGGTGTACAATGTCGTTCTAGGAGCAGAAGAAGGCGACGAGAGCAATGACTATGGATTTGATTCCTCATCGGTAGGATATTTAGACATGGACCAACCAAAAAAGATCATATTGGGAGATGCATCTAACCATGACGAATTTGTAAATGATAACTCCGACGAAAATGAAAACGAAATTGAAAATGAAGACGAACACGCAGAAGAAGATAGAGATGACAACGTTGATGGAGACAAAAATGGTGAAGGAGATAAGAAAGATAATGAATTAGAAGACGATGGGGAAAATGATTCTGGCGACGACTATGATATGAATCAATTCCTTGTCCCAGAGTTCAATGTTCAGAAAATGACACCAAGTGGGGATTTAAAGAAACATAAAGTTGAAGTTGATGGTCATGATGATGATGATGACGACGACGATGATACTCATGCACATGAAAATGAAAACGGTGGTCACCATGGAACTAATTATTTGGAGAACTTGTCAGGAAGCTCATCTTCTGATGACGAGGATGGCGATGAAGATATAGAGGATGAGGAAGATAAAAGTAATGAGTTGCGTAGAGTACCTCACCACGGTCTCCAATGAAGAAACCCTTCCTGACATTGACAGATACATGTATAGTTAGATTATTCTACTTTTCTCCATTTCTTTTTTGTTTCAGGTTTTTTTGTTTCTGTCATTTATTTATTTATTTATACTATATCGTTGTATTTAATTAAAAAAATTATTTCTTTCTACTATACACAACCTTACCATTAGGTAATTCAATCTTATTACCCCTGTTCTTCTTCTTGACTGGTTTCTTCTTTTCACCAGCTATTTGTTGTTTTGAGGTTTCAGGTTTAGTGTATTCTACAGTTGTGTCAATTGGATACCATTTGCCAAGGGCCAAATTCCAGAGCTTAGTTGGGATTTTGAAAAACAAGGTGTCTTTAAAGCCAGGATGAATGTTGATTTCATTTTCATCAATCAAATGTTGTTCATCATCTTCTAATAACCACACTGTTCCATCGGGTTTCACCAAAAATTCTTTACCATTAGCTTCATTAGTTAATTTACGGTCTGAACCATCAGCGGGAGGTAATTGAGACCCATTCCAAGCTTGGTTCTTAATCATACTTTTCATATCCTCGATTCTTTTATATGCTTGTTTTCTGTTGATCTTAAGAGCAAAGAAATGGAGCACACCCACAAGAATATAAAGTATCGCCAAAGTAAACACCACACCGGGACGGAATTTAGAATAGTAATAGCCGGTACCTTTCCATTTAGGGAATCCTTTGGTGTAGAAAAAGTCATATCTTCTTTTCAAAGATTTGTCTCTTAATATGTTACCCACCAATGACAACCTTTGGAATCTTTCATTAGCCTTCTTTTTCTCGGATCTTGATGCAGAGGCAAATTTGTCTGGGTGTAGAGTTCTGGATAACTTTCTATAAGCTTTGGTGATTTCTTGTTGTGTTGATTTGGGACCTTTTTCTAAATTCAACCAGGCATAGAAGGTAGTCGATTTCCCCAAGTCTTGTTGTATTTTATCATTCAAACTAAATATTTCGTAGTCTTCTTTACTCCATTGTGCAGCCGTGACTATTGTTATAAACAATAACAA
>JAKTVF010000224.1:0-17274 GCA_030557055.1 Candida tetrigidarum | reverse complement strand
ATTGGTGGTTCTGCCGATTTGACTGGTTCCAACTTGACCAGAGCCCAAGGTTCTGTTGATTTCCAACCACCATCTACTGGTTTAGGTGATTACGACGGTGTTTACATCAGATATGGTGTCAGAGAACACGGTATGGGTGCCATCATGAACGGTATTGCTGCCTTTGGTGCCAACTACAAGAACTACGGTGGTACTTTCTTGAACTTTGTTTCATACGCTGCCGGTGCCTTGAGATTGTCTGCCTTGTCTCACCACCCAGTTATCTGGGTTGCTACCCACGATTCCATTGGTTTGGGTGAAGATGGTCCAACCCATCAACCTATTGAAACCTTGGCCCACTTCAGAGCTATTCCAAACTTGTCCGTCTGGAGACCAGCTGATGGTAACGAAGTTTCTGGTGCTTATGCTTCTGCCATTGAATCCACCGACCACCCAGCTGTCATTGCCTTGACCAGACAAAACTTGCCACAATTGGAAGGTTCTTCCATTGAAAACACCTTGAAGGGTGGTTACACTTTGGTCAAACAAGACAAACCAGACGTTATCATTGTTTCTTCTGGTTCCGAAGTCTCCATCAGTGTTGGTGCTGCTGAAGAATTAGGTAAAGAAGGTATCAAGGCTAACGTTGTTTCCTTGCCAGACTTTTTCACTTTCGACAAACAATCATACGAATACAGAAAATCTGTCTTGCCAGACGGTGTTCCAATTCTTTCTGTTGAAGTCATGACCACTTTCGGATGGTCCAAATACGCCCACGAACACATGGGTATCAACAGATTCGGTGCCTCCGGTAAAGCTGCCGATTTGTACAAGTACTTTGGCTTCACTCCAGAAAACATTGCTGAAAACGCCAAGAAGACCATCAAATTCTACAAAGGTAAGGAAGTCTTGTCTCCATTGGACACTGCTTTCTAAGAAGGTCACTTTATTTAAGTAGTTTGTTGTATACTCTTTTTTTATATATTTTTATAAATATACTCCGTTCATTAATGATAAATATAGTTTGGTTTTTGGGTTGTATTTTTCAAACGCGGTAAGGGGCATTGGGAACATACGTATGTGGCGTTTACATCATTACTTGATTTGGACATCTATGGGTACTTCGGTCAAAAAGTTGTCATTGCTGCGCCCACCTGTCGCAACACCAAAAAAAAATAATAATAATTTCTAATAAACTAGAAATTGATAAACATTAGTAAGAAACTAGTAAATGGAGAAAAAGATTGGGCATTGTCCCAGTATTCGGCCGAGTTTCGATTTGCCTTGTGGACTTAATAAGATGATCTTGCTTGGATTGCAATTTGCCTTTAAAGTTAGTGAATATTCTTAGGGAAGTTTTTCTTTGTAAGTTATAGTTTCAGGAGGTGTGAAGGGATGAGGAGAGGGGAGTGAAGAATTCTTTTTTGGGTATGTGTAATGGTCAAGAACCTTTTTTTTTTTTCTATGCCAAGATTTCATGTACTTAACGTACCGAGATTTAGGTTTTTTTACAATACTATGAACATTTATTATAATGGTGAGGCTGGTGAATCGTTGAGTGAAGAAACTGGGCTATAAGAATATTATCTCACGATACAATCATGCTGACTACAATACTAAATGATCCGATAAGGATAGTGTGTTATCCATTCAAGCCCTCTTTTTACTGAGGGTTGTGAATCTTTTATTAAGATTTTTTTAAGCCTAGATTTTGAGTTATATTTCTGCAGTTATTCTCTGTATCGAATAAGAAGTAGAAGTAAGAGGGAAACTAAAAACAAAAAATTGCACTTCTATGTGTACACATATCTCCTCTGACACATATGAATACACGACGAATGGAGAAGCAGGGAGAGACGGGGAAGTTTGTAATTGGATGAAATTCCAAATTGACGTTAGATTACTCAAAGTCAGCCAGCAACAATAAAGAAAAAAAAAACACAACAAAAAAAAATAATAATATTAATATTAAAGGAAAAAAAAAAACTCCTTCACACACACACACACACATTCACAATTTCAACATTCTCCAGGATATATTCATTATCAATTCTTTTTTTCTTTTTCTTCTTTATATAAAAGACCAAGTAATTGTCAATTGTTGAATTTTTTTCTTCTTTCTCCTAGGTTTACAGATTTAGAACGGAAAGAGAAAAGGTCTAAAGAGAAAGCTTTCCCCACACACACACATACCACACCAAGTCATCATAACATCATCATGAGTGACTTACCACTTTTGGGCTCTTCTCGTCACCAAGAAGGCTATTTAGCAAAAACTTCCAAAACGGTATACCAAGCCGCTATATTGACACTCAAATCCTCCATAGTCAACTACTTGTTAGTGTTTGTTCCATTGGGTATCTTAGCAGGAGAATTGGAATGGAGTGCAACTGCTAGATTCTTGTTGAATTTCTTTGCTATTATTCCATTAGCCTCCATTTTAGCCTATGCCACTGAGGAAATCAGTGAACATGTTGGACAAACCGTGGGTGGGTTGTTGAATGCTACTTTTGGTAACGCCGTAGAATTGATTGTCTCCATCATTGCCTTGAAAGAAAACCAAGTTAGAATTGTTCAAGCTTCTATGTTGGGTAGTATTTTAAGTAACTTGTTGTTGGTTTTGGGTTGTTGTTTTGTTGCTGGTGGTATCACTAGAGTTCAACAGACTTTCAACCAAACTGTTGCCCAAACCATGTCCAGTTTAATGGCATTGGCAACTGCATCGTTGTTGATTCCAGCCGCATTCCATGCATCTTTACCTGCTCCAAAAGAGAATAACGGATTCCCAGAACCGGGCTCTTCCGATGAATTGATTTTGTCTTTCTCAAGAGGCGTGTCGATCATATTGTTGTTTGTCTATTTATTGTACTTGTTGTTTTCCTTGAAAACCCACAAGGTTTTATTTGAAGAAGACCTGAGCCGTGGTGAAGTTTTGGACGACAACAACCTTCATGCCTCTGATGACGTGTTGACTGGTCCAAAACAAGATGAAGAAGAACACTTGACCATGGGTGCCGCATTGGTGGTTTTATTGTTGACTACAATCTTGGTTTCTTTCTGTGCTGACTACTTAGTTGGTTCGATTGATGAAATCGTCGAAACTTCAGGCTTGTCCAAAACTTTCATTGGTTTGATTGTTATTCCAATCGTCGGTAACGCCGCAGAACACGTGACCGCCATTGTTGTTGCCATGAAGGACAAGATGGATTTGGCCATTGGTGTTGCCATTGGTTCTTCATTGCAAATTGCCATCTTTGTCACTCCATTTATGGTGTTGGTCGGGTGGATAATTGACGTTCCAATGTCCTTATATTTCTCCACTTTTGAAACGGCCATTTTGGTGGTCAGTGTGTTTATTGCCAATTTGGTGATCTTGGACGGTGAGAGTAACTGGTTAGAAGGTGCGATGTTGTTGAGTACATACCTTATCATCGCCTTGGCTTTTTTCTACTACCCAGATGTAAATTAGCCAGTGTTTCGTATTTTGTGTTTTTACGTTGTTACGTTGTTTCTAAGTAAAAAAACCCTACTATCTACATATAAATTAAAATCACCATACGTGTAAACTTCTTCTTCCTCTTCTTGTTGTACTTGTTGTTATTTTGGTTGAACCCTTTAATGTTTTAAATCATTATGGGCCAAATCAAGGCAAATTAAACTAAATAAAATAAGTAAATAAATAAATAAAGGATTCGAAACGCAATATAGAGTTTTAAATTGATATTCGTGTGACTTGATTGCAAATCCGTACCAGTGTGTTTCAGAGCCGTTCTTGGTGGGCGGAAATTGCAATGTCACCCACCTACTGAACGACACCTTGTCCAAACTACATTCCATGACGAGTCTCTAAATTTTTTTTTGATTTGCTTTTCTTTTTTTGTTTTTTGTTTTCTGTTTCTTGTTACGACGCTAATTGCAATATCAGAGAATGTTATCGACGATCTATGACTTTATTATATTATAACTCAATTAAGTTATAATTTTTTTTCCCCTTGCACACAATGTTAAGGGAAAGCAAGAGAAAGAGAAAAAACAAACTAGAGAATGATCGTAAGAATTCTTACAATCTATTCTGTAACACAAGACAAGTCTTGTTGTTTTTTTTTAGCTTGCGTGTTGTAAGGTAAGGGGGGGGGGTTGATCTTTCCTTGTCTAATGCACTTAATTAGTTATTACTCAATAGAGCAAGAGACCCAAGAACAAAAGAAGTAAAGTAAACAAAAAGAGAGTTTCAAGAGGTAACATGGTGGCCATGGTGATCTTGTAGTACGGTTGAACGGTAAACCGTTGCTCGCCCGTATTAGGAAAAACCTGAGGTGTCCCACTATATGTGAAAATACTAAATAGTATTAATATACACACTCACGCACACACACGCACTATATGCAAGATGGATTGTTTAAAGTAATATTATAATTTCATTTTCTGCTTGACGATGCAACGAAACTCTGGAAAGGAGGTAGATGGCCTAGAATCAATTTCATAGATGTTTAGTGGAGGAATTGCAAAATAAATAACATAAACAAATAAACAACTTTCACGACAGGGGAATTTTCTTAAGAATCTGGCGTTGTTAAGTTGCAACACAAAACTTACGCCCAAAAAACAAACAAATAAACAAAACAAACTGAACAAAAAGATACTGTTGACGTATTACGAGCAAAATGTTATATAAATAAACATAGCAAATGTTATATACATTCTCTCACAATGGCTATGCTCTACCACCAGGGGTTTTTTTATTGACGAAAAAGAAAACGAAAACATAAATAAATATCGCAACTTGTAATGACACATAGTCGGCCAATCCTCCACTGTGGTTATGAACTATTTACATTCTGGCTGCGTGAGGTAAAGGTGGAGTTAGAATTCGAATTAGAGGTGACGATGATGATCTTTTTTTGTTCTGTTCGTCAATCTCTTTACCCTAAGTAGAACCCCAAAAAAAACCTTGCACATCATACGTCGATGTGGTGGCAGAAGTACCTACCTCAGCAATGTCGAGCTGATGATGTGGTGTTAACATTAAAAGACAACGGTGGATAGTACTCTAATTAATCTATTACATTGCTATGTACTAACGTGTATAATTTAAAGGACAATACTTGGGAAAAAAATAAAAAAACACGTCTCGTGTAATTTTGTACCCAAACACTAAGAGTTTTGTTACACGTCGAACGCTCCAGATTTTGGATTTTTATTGTTTATATTTTTTTGAAGCACAATACACGCCCCCCTTTCGATTTCAATTTTGAGTTTGTAGTCAACGCGAACTTTTTTTTGTGATTAAATATTACATAAGAAAATTAAGCAAAGGCAAAAGAAAAAATGAAACAATTTTCTGCATTGAGCGTGAATGAGAATTTTCCTAATTTGGCATTGTAACTTTTTGGAGTAATTTTATTTTTTTTATTTCTACATTGTTTTACAAAAAAAATTAATCTAAAGGAAAATATTTTGCATCACTTTATTTTTTTTAATGTTTAACATTTGTGAGAGAGTTATACATATAAATATAATCTTGTTTTTCGTGTATTCTGTGTTCTCCATAGTTTTTTATATTCTTCTTTCTTGTTTTTCTTTATTTATTTAATATATATATCCATATATCCTTATTTATCATTGTCGTTTTAACTCACTTTGATACATTCCTTATACCCAATCCCCCAATTCTTTATACCTTATACCGTTCACCACAACCACCTCATTCTCCCCCCCTCAAAAAATGTCAGATAAAGAAGCCTTGAGAATATTTTCAAGACAACCAGTTTCACTGGATATGATTAACTTCTTAGTAGCCACCACCAACTCCATCATACAAGTCAAGCCACTGAAGAAACACCAAAGTCGACACAGTTTATCTACTTCCCGTATATTGTCCATTAACCCAACCATATCATTGGCTAATTTCATCAAGAACCTCATCAGTTATTCCAACGTGCAAACCCCTACATTGATGGCTACTTTGGTATACTTGAACAAATTGCGTAACTTGTTGCCTGCAAATGCCGTGGGTATGGAAACCACAAGACACCGTATTTTCTTGAGTGCTTTAATCGTTGCTGCCAAGTCGCTTAATGACAGCTCACCATTGAACAAACACTGGACTAAATACACCGATGGACTCTTAAACCTTGACGAAGTCAACTTGGCCGAAAGGGAGTTGATCAATATTTTAAATTGGAATATTAATATCAAACAAGAAGAATTGATTATTACTTTACAACCATTTTTAATTGGTATCAAGTCGAAATTATTACAACAACAAGAATACGAATCATTACAAAGAATCAATTATTACAGATTACTGCAAAAAGCTGCAGGTTCGAATTATTCTATTGGGTCTTCAAATTATTCCCTTGGTTCTTCTTCAAGTTCGATAAGTTCTCATTTATCATTATTATCCCATTCAGCATCTACTGATTCTTTTATGAATGACAATATTATTGACGAGAAATCAACAACCAATAATAGTTTAAAAAGAGTTCCTTTGGCCAACAAATCAAATTCCGTATTGATCAATAAACCTGTGATAAAGAAGAAAAGATCCATGATGAGTTTCATAGGGCCTTCTACTACATCTTCTTCTTCCAACAGGATAGCTGCTTAATCCCCCCATGAGAGGGGTTCTTTCAATGATGTCACATTTTTATTAACATTTTTATGTTTTCTTATTTTTTATTTTTTATTTTCAGTTCTTTTTGCATTTTCATTATTATTTATTTATTTCTTTTGGTTCTTTACAGTGTAAGGTTTTTTTTATGTTTTCATATATATATTTTTTTTCGTGTATATTTACATATATACATACATATTATTTGGGTAGGAAATTTAGTCACATTTTTCATTTTTTATTATCATTTATTGTAGCTATTATAATATTATGACACTTGACACCTTTTAGCAAAAGGGTTAACGCATTAATCATCAAAATATGAAACAAAACACGGTCGCGGGAAAGGGTAAGAAAATAATATGTATGGGAGATATTTCTTTGAAACACATCTATTAAAAACAAAAACTACCTATATCTAATATAATTTGAGGCACTACACGACATAGCTTGAATTTTTCTTCTTTTATTTTCTTACGTTCTTATTTAGTGACCATGAGGATCTTCCTTTGGTGGTTCTGGATGGACTTCAATAATAGTATCGATTCTTAAAATAGACACACACGCTTCTAACGCAGATTTTAAAGATTTAATCTTAGAAACAGTTGGTTCCAAAACACCAGCCTTGGCTTCATTCACAATCTTACCGTTAATCAAATCCAAACCATAGTTTTTGTACTTCCTACGTTTTTCATCATCAGCTTTGGCAATTTGTGCAGCAGCATGGTATGTTCTTAATTTAGCCACCAAGTCACTGGCGTCTTTGGCTGCATTCAGGGCTAATGTTTTTGGAATCACCAACAAGGCATTGGCAAATTCAGCAATAGCCAATTGTTCACGAGACCCAACAGTGGTGGCAAAATTCTCCAAATAAATATTCAACGCAGTTTCAACAGCACCTCCCCCAGGGACAACGTGTCCGCTCTCTAATGTGCGTTTAACCACAGAAAGGGAATCATGAAGAGATCTTTGCATTTCGTCCAAGGAGTAGTCGTTTGCACCACGCAATATTATGGAACTGGATGAATGTTGCTTGGTTCCCTTGATTAAAATACATTCATCGTCACTAATACGGGTTTGCACAACTTCTTCTGCATGTCCCAAATTGGATGCTTCAAATGTTTCGTCACCTTCCAAGTTAGATAAAGAAGATACCAAGGTGGCACCGGTTGCACGGGCAATTCTTCTTAAATCTTCCTTCTTACAACGTCTAACTGCCATACAATCTCTCTCGACAAATTCTTTCAAACATAAATCGTCAATTCCTTTAGTAGTCAATATGACGTTGGCTCCACTATCCAAGATTTTTTGAATTCTCTCAATGATAATACCATATTCTCTCTTTCTAATTTCTTCTAATTGGTCTGGATCTTCGATATTGATATGCACTCCCATGGCCATTCTAGCTTTTTGTAAATTGATGTCCAAACAAGCAATTTTAGCATTCTTGACAGATTTGACCATGGCTTGAGATGCAACAGTACAATTCAAAGCGTAACCATCAACCAAAACCGATTCCAATGCTGATTTACCATGAGCTTTCAAAATATTGACTGCCTTGACCGGGTATTTTGTTTCACCCTTGGTGTTGGTTGTTTTGACAGCCAACATAGCATCAACCACCATTTTACCGAAAAATTCTGAGTCAGCACCAATGATTTTCGAACTCATGGACGTCTTGGCAATGTTGACAAGGGTCTCTTTACCCAATTGATCAACATTTTGTGACAACACCTGGTTGATATATCTGATGGATTCTCTCAAGGCTAATCTATAACCACTTATAATTGTGGTTGGATGTATACCGTGTCTGGACAATTCATGGGCACGTTTCAATAATTCGGCAGCAATAATAACCACACTGGTGGTACCATCACCAACCTCACGGTCTTGTTGTTGTGCCAATTCAACAAGGATTTTACCTGCTGGGTGTTGAACGTCCAACAAGGACAAAATAGTAGCACCATCATTGGTGACAGTGACATCACCAATATCGTCAACCAACATTTTGTCTAATCCGACAGGTCCCAAGGATGACTTGACGACGTTGGCAACAGTTTGGGCTGCAAGTACAGTTTGGATACGGACATCATCTCCACTTATCTTTTGGGCTCCTAAAAATAACGTATCTGGACGAGCAGTTGAGTACATTGTTAGATATGGTAAGTGAATCTAATTGCAAGTGTTTCTGTGATCGATTGTCAAAAATTGAGGAATCGAAAAAGAGTGATAAATTAATTGCAAGTATCAATTGATCCTTCGATTTGAAGAACGGAAAATTTTTCTACGCACCTTTTTTTTTGTTGTTTTTGCTCCTCGTCTTCTTCTTTTTTTCGTTGTGTCAGTTACGTACTGGGCTAGAAATTCTGCCCCGTGTGAGAGAAACAAAGAGAAGGCTGTAGAAGAGATGTAGTAATTATTCAAACACTCTTTTTTTTTGCAACAACACCACAAGTGAAATAGAAGTTCATTCTCTGAAATGGATTATGAGCTAAAAGACACACGTTTCCAATTGAGCATTTTGTAAAAATGGGAAACCAGCAATTCGTCACGTGAGCTAATCTCCAAACAGAGAAAATCAATGTATCCAAATAAACTGATCACTTCTCAAGGAGTCAATTGGAAAGTGAGTGAGCAGTACATTTGAAGAATCTCTAGTTCTACCTACACTGGCGATACACCTTCGATACTATCACCAACGGTTAATTATCGTGTGCCATTTAATAAGATCGATGGTAAATTACATGCAGGAAATGGCCAATTTAAAGTACGAGAAATTGTTATATATCACAACAAATCAGTTGGTGAGAATGGCGAGCAAAACAAAACAAAACAAACCAAAACAAATTAAATCCAAGCAAGCAAAAAAAAAAAAAAATAAGCCCACATCTGAACCCACTCTACCATCTCTTCAAATTTTAAATCAATCGATAAATCAATTCCAATATGTTGAGAAATTGGATATCACCTATCAATTCAATTATAGTCAGATCGTCTCCGTTGACTCAATTGAGATACTTTGTCTCCACCCCAATTGTGAACAAGGAGGTCAAGCCAAAAAAGACTCTGACTCCAAAGAAAACAAAGGCTTCCACTACAAAGAAAGTAAGGGTACCAACAACGGATGCCAAACTCAAATCCCTTTCTGCTAAAATCAACAATGCTAAGGAAAAGAAGAGCTCAATTGAAAAGGAAATCAAAAACGTTAAAGAACAACACAAAGAGTTAACCAAGGAAAGAAAATTAGAAAAACAAGCAGTCGCTGGCCACCGTAACATAAATTTGTTAGCATTTTATAGCAAAGCCTTCAAGTCCAAACCTGGTACTTCGAATGAAGATTACCAGAAATTGCTGGACGAAGAAAAGGAAAAGTTGCGTGCTGCTCTTGACCAGTACAATGAAAAATGTAAGTCCATGTTCACTCCAAAACCTTCCCAACCAATTGCAGGATTTGCTTTATTCATGAAGGAGAACTACCCATCCTATTCATCAGAAGACGCTAAGACGATCATGAAAGATTTAAGTGCAAACTGGAGAGAGTTAACCGAATCGGAAAGGGAAA
Source organism: Candida tetrigidarum (assembly GCA_030557055.1). Taxonomy (NCBI): domain Eukaryota; kingdom Fungi; phylum Ascomycota; class Pichiomycetes; order Serinales; family Debaryomycetaceae; genus Candida; species Candida tetrigidarum. The sequence goes on along the minus strand of JAKTVF010000224.1, from coordinate 7,120 downwards.
ACTACAGAAGGGCCCACGGAACTAAAGAAGAGCTTGACAAGTTGAAGGAAAACTGGAAGAAAGAGCTTGAAGATTGGAAAAAGAAGAGAGTCCAGCAATACCTGGAATACTTGGAGTTCAAAAAGAACTACCGATTTGAACAATAGAGTCAATCTGCTGTAAATCTTACATGGGACTGGGTTTTCCTTGTCCCCCTTATTAAATATGTATAAGTAGAAAAGTATAAGTTAAAAATGTATGTGTTGAATTGACTTGTGAAAGTTATATGTCACCTTGTGAAGTAGTTCTTGACACTTGTCGTATATTTACATGCACCTAAAAATAGTGCAATGAATAGCCGTGTGCTATAGGTAAGGTCTAATGTTGCCGTCTATGCCACGTGATTTACGGTGGTAGCCAGTGGTGGTGGTGATGAAGGTGGTGGTGGTGCAAAGCACCTATACGACAGTGCTCGTGTGCCAAGTAATGTACATACGGAAATAAATGTAGTTTAGTATGAGAGGAATGTCGTGGTGATAAGAAGAGACTCATATTGGTAATGCACAGTTTCTAGTACATCTTTATATATATATATATATTTTTTTGGTTTCTTTTTCGATTGTGAAGTATTTTTAGTTAGTTATAGTTAAACGGTGTGTATTATATTTTTACGTAATGATGAATAATTGTAACAAGATTGTTTATTACATCTTTATGACAGCTTTCTGAAACACACACCACACTCATACAAACATATATATGTTACATTTAGTATGTAACTACGTCAGTGTAAAAGTTACCCTTTTTACGCCTCTTTCAGAAATGCTGCCAGAGGGGAAATGTCATGTTTTTTTTTATGTAGTTTAAGAAAACGACAAGGAAAAAAGGCACAATAAAAAAAGCGTGGACAATTTTTCTATTTTACTATTTTACTATTTTAATTTTTTTTTGTTTTAATTTTTTAATTTTTTAATTATTTTATTTTTTGTTTTTTGTATTTTTTTTTGTATTATGTAACAAAATTTCCCTTTCAGAAATCTTTCCCACCTTTTATTTCATACATTATCAACGTGCTGATACAAGGTATACATTAGTTACAAACATACACTTATAATAACTTCTTGCCCCCTTTTTTTTATTTGGAGTTTTCTTGTATTTTTTTTTTTAAATAATTTGCTATACATATATATATTATAAGAATAACAACCACTGTTGATTCATGTTCAAGTTCAAAAACAAATTGAAGTTTGGTGCTTCCTCCTCGGAAAAACAGCCAACACCAACAACACCGCCACCAGGATCATCGCCTGCTTCTGCATCCCACCATAATGGAACATCTGCAGGGGATAGAAGTACTCCTCCAAGACAATCGACAGACTCAAGAAACACAATATCTGCCAACGACTTGGCCGACAGTGTATCAAAGTTGACCGTAAACACAGATGGATCCCCAGATAAAGCATCAACATTGAACAGTAAGAATGATCGTGAATCGGCTTCATCACAACAACAATCATCCAACACAACTTCCACCACCGCCACTGCCACCGATTCCAATGCTGGCTCAATATTCAACGATTCTCCGAGCTCGTCGCAGGCAGCTTCCTCACAGGTGTCGTCTGCGTCAGACCAACAGGGATATTCGGCGGCATCTCCAGGTTTGTTGACGGTCAAGATCTACGGATCCCAAAATGTCCAGTTGCCGATTAAGATCAACAATTCCAAACAAATATTACATGCATTGGCAATAAATGCAAACAACGAGTCGGTGGGACAAAAGTTGTTGAAGAATTTGAACACTTTGGAAAAGGAGAGTGGCGACATTGGGGACCTTTTGTCGGGAGCCATTGCCACAAGTTTCCTTCCCTCCATCATAACGATTCCAAATGCAGAAAACTTGGTGAAATCATTACTTTATTTGACGATAGAATTTGATAATAACGTTTTAGTTATCGAGCCACAAAAGGGGACCGTGAACCAGTCCACATGGAATCAAGTTGTCTCCTTTGATGTTTCTCAGAAATCACAACAAGAAAGTGGCGTTGGTTCCAATTTCTTAAACCTTAACCTATTCATAAGATTGCCGAACATGTTAATCCCGGAAAACGAAAAGACAAACAAACTGCAGTTGTTTACTAATTTCCAACAAGGACAGCAAGGTGGAGATTCTGGTACTAACATTGGAGATTTGTTGATCGGTACTATTAAATTGCCATTGAATTTGAAATGTCACGCTCAACAAATCAGGTTGATGAACCACGAGTACTTGAAGTTCTCCAACTACAACGCAAACTTGCAGGACCTGGTTTCAAACGATATGGGTGAAATTATGCTCACTATAGAGTTTAAACCGTTGACGAAGAAACGTCTTTCCATCGAAGACTTTGATTTGTTGAAGCTTCTTGGAAGGGGTTCCTTTGGTAAGGTGATGCAAGTGGTGAAGAAAGACACCAAACAAATCTATGCATTGAAGATTCTTCGTAAACAACACATTGTTTCCAGACTGGAAGTGACGCATACCTTAGCTGAACGAACTGTCTTGGCCAGAATCAACAATCCATTCATTGTTCCGTTAAAGTTTTCATTCCAATCGCCAGAGAAGTTGTACTTGGTCTTGTCATTTATCAATGGAGGAGAATTGTTCTGGCACTTGCAACGTGAAGGAAAATTCTCCATGGACAGATCACGTTTCTACATTGCTGAATTGTTAACGGCGTTGGAAAGTTTACACGAGTTGAATGTAATTTACCGTGACGTTAAACCAGAAAACATCTTGTTGGACTACCAAGGACACATTGCCCTTTGTGATTTTGGATTGTGTAAATTAAACATGAGCAATGACGACAAGACCAACACATTCTGTGGTACTCCAGAATATTTAGCACCAGAATTGTTATTGAACCAAGGATACACCAGAAGTGTTGATTGGTGGACGTTGGGTACCTTGTTGTATGAAATGCTTACAGGGTTGCCACCGTTCTACGATGACGACGTTCCAACAATGTACAAGAAGATTTTACAGAACCCGTTACGATTCCCAGCATTTTTGGAAGGTACCGATGCTCAAGATTTATTAATCAAATTGCTACAAAAGGACCCAAGTTTGAGGTTAGATGAAGCTTCCGAGATCAAGAGTCACTCATTTTTCAAGGATATCGATTGGAATAAGTTATTGAACAAGAGCTACTTGCCACCATTCAAACCAAATGTGGAAAACTTGTTGGACACTTCAAACTTTGATCCTGACTTTACCAACGAGAAACCACAGGACTCAGTTGTCGATGACTTTTTGACAGAAAGTGTTCAGAAACAATTTGGTGGATGGACATATAATGGTGATAATGTGTTGTGATGAATGAACTGTATAAAGAGAGAACCATGCCAACACACACACAGAGAGAGAGATAAGATTGATATTGACATATAGACATAAAAGAATATAATTTAGTAAATTAAAAGTAAAGAAATGAAAGACAGAAATACAAATATAAACAAAACATATAGAAAACTAAACGAAAACTAAAACTAAAACTAAAACAAAGGACAGGTGACTGTCTGTCTGTGTGTCTCTCTTTGATAATCACTTATTGGCAGCATTGTGGTACGTGGCACCACTGCGACCAGGGAATCCCTTATTGGATTTATTGTTTGGATTAACATGACCAGGATTCAAAGGAACTTTGTGATTAGTTGGGTAATCCCCACGTTTGAATCTCTCTGGTTCGTTAGCTAAATATTGTTGGTATTGCGGGTTTAAATGTTCGGGAGGCGATAACGTAATGTTTACTTTCTCTGGCTTGACTTTGTACACATTTGGATCTTGTAAAGGGTCCATAGGTTGTTGTTGCTGTGGACGTGAGTAGTTGTACGAAGATGGTCCTGAAGTGACAGGTGGCTGTGGTGGTCGATCATATGGGTTTTGTTGCGACTGGATTTCATCATATGGAGGTGGAGCATCGTCTGGAAATTGGTTCTTTGCTCTTTCCTTTTCACTTTCCCATTGTTTCTTTTCACTCATATTTATTTTATTTTGGTTGTGGTTATGGTTTGTTAGTACAACTGTATGTAGTTATATTGGGACAAAATCTTGGAATTCAATTATTTTGCCGTCTGCAAGATTTCAAATATACCGCAAGCCACTCCTTATTTTTTTGTCCTGGAATTTTGGTCCTTGCGACACTCACGACATTCACCATAAAAACGACATTTGTTTTTTTTGGAGACATTTAGAAGAAAATCAAATATTGCGATGAAAATTTTTTCTAACATACCTGATATCAACTGGAGAATAGCAGCAACACACCAACCATTACTATGTTCAACCCATTAAATAAACCAGCTCCAAGCATATTCAAGATATTCACTCGTGGGAAAAAAGTCACTAGTCAACTCAACTTGGCTACCCAGAAGATAGTGAACCAATTATCCGTCTTATCTGCCAGTAGGAAACAACCAAAGCTTTTAAGGTTGTGCAAAGAAGATATAATCAAACATAAGACCATCATGAATGCCTGGAAGTTATTGAAACGTAGAAGAGTGACCAAGCAAATGAACCAATTATTGCAACAACATACCAGCATCCACAACGCTATGGAAGATTTGAAAGCAACCAGTCCTAAATTATATCAAGCTGCTAAAGCTAAAGATGAGAAAAAGTTTACTACCTTCCCAATAGAAATGAGAGTTCCTACAGAATACCCACCTAACAAACCATGGGTTTACAACTACGCTCCTAAAAAACTTTCCCATAAGTAAGCAAAATAACGCTGTTTCTTGTAAATAGAAGTATCTATTATTAATGTACGCACACACACACAGACATATACAATTCAATCATCAAAAGTCCTGGCTTTTCTCTTTCGACTCGGCGTGCTCCCACTACTCGGAGTTTCTGACCTCTCTATACTTGCTGCCTTGGATCCTAAATTAGCAGTGGCGGGATCAACTGAGTCTTCGTAATCGTCGAAATCATCTTTTGTAGAGCTTCCGTTTATACTTTGTCCTTGTCTCTTCAACATCTGCTTGATGAAATTGACTGAGCTTAGACTGAAAATATGGTCGTCATCCGTGTAGACTACTCTTCGCTTATTGGAACCTCCACCACCACTGGTTTTCGTGATGTTCTCAAACCCTTTCACAATGTTTCCCAGCGGGCTGTCTTCAAAATATTCTATTTCCTTTTGATAAATGGAATCCTCTAGTGCCGAAAGTTTCTTGGACACTTCCTGTTTCTTGAGAATTTGCTGCACGAGCTTCTTCCTTAGTTCATCGTATTTTTCAGTGTTTTTCGTATTACCGGATTCTTTCTTTGAGGAAGTTTCCTTTTTGGTTGTTTCGGTTTCCTTTTTTGTCAGCGGTTCAGTCTTTGTTGTCGGTAGATTTGAATCTTTTGATTTACTAGGCAGGTTTTTAACGTCTTTTGAATCTTTATTGGACATCTCTTTTGATGGATTAACACGATAATTTGAAAGTGTTCGATTCCAGTTACTCGTTTTACTACTACATCAACTACACAACAAGCACAAAAAAAAAAAAAAAAAAATCAAAACAAAAATAACAATATGTCCGACAATGTCATAATTTGACAAATGCACACGCCACTAGGAAGTCGTTCTCCCGGAGATCCATAATTTTTTTTTCTTCCTTCTCTCTTACAAACAGTGGTTCCAATCACATGATTTCAAGTAGCACTTTTTTTTGCAATCCGAGCTATCCTCAAACACCCACAACCACACAATTACATACAAGCATTCACGGTTGTGACATGCTTGAGGGAAGTGTAGTACTATTATAAACATTTACTGTTGCAATTGACCCCGGTGTGTTTCTTCGGGATTCAATAACCCGGGTCAATTAGGTCGGAATCGATTGTAGTCGAAGCGGAAGAGTGAATTGACTGCCAAAAAAAAAATCCTTTAAACCGTAAATGTCGAAGAAAAAAAAAATAATACTTAGAGAAAAGAAGGAAAACTCTAACAATAACCAGTATCCAATAAAAATAGTCCAAACAACCAATTTCAGGTTGTCAATACACAGGGCAGAAAAAAAAGCAAACTATGAGGTGACTATAATAACCACTAAATTGATACAAGTCCGATGTTCACCTGATGGTCAATCAATTAGTAACGCAACCCATTACAAAAAAATAATAATACAAAAAAAAAAACCAAGAGCAAGAGACAAAGGAAGAGAGATCGGGAAGTTGTGTTCCAGTTTGAGCGGGCACACGCACCCGTACAGCAATAGTTAACGCCCATTTTGTGGTGCGTTGGTGCAACGTCAGGTTATACAGAAATTTTTCAACCACCCTTTTTTAATTTTTTCCCTGCCCTCTCTCTCCCGTTATTGTTGGTGATTACACAATTTTACACAATTCAGATTTTCAAAATTTAATATATAAATTACCACGGTCCTCTAAAACTCAATTAATTTTTTTTTCACCCTTTTCTTTTTCTTTTTTCTTTTTTCCCGTTTTACATCAAGTTTTTCTTAACTGATTATCACAAACAATTATGTCTTACGCCACTAAAATCCACGCTAGATCTGTCTACGACTCCAGAGGTAACCCAACCGTCGAAGTCGACTTCTCCACTGAAAAAGGTTTGTTCAGAGCAATTGTTCCATCCGGTGCCTCCACTGGTGTCCACGAAGCTTTGGAATTGAGAGACGGTGACAAATCTAAATGGTTAGGTAAAGGTGTCTTGAAAGCCGTTGCCAACGTTAACGACATCATTGCTCCAGCTTTGATCTCCGCCAAGATTGACATCAACGACCAAGCCAAAGTTGACGAATTCTTGCTCAACTTGGACGGAACCCCAAACAAATCCAAATTGGGTGCTAACGCCATCTTGGGTGTCTCTTTAGCTGCTGCCAACGCTGCCGCTGCTAGCCAAGGTATCCCATTGTACCAACACATTGCCAACATCTCCAAGGCTAAGAAAGGTAAATTTGTTTTGCCAGTTCCATTCCAAAACGTCTTGAACGGTGGTTCCCACGCTGGTGGTGACTTGGCTTTCCAAGAATTCATGATTGTCCCAAGTGGTGTCGACACCTTCTCTGAAGCTATGAGAGTCGGTTCTGAAGTCTACCACCACTTGAAATCCTTGGCCAAGAAGGAATACGGTCAATCCGCCGGTAACGT
>JAKTVF010000223.1:0-17276 GCA_030557055.1 Candida tetrigidarum | reverse complement strand
AGAAAGAGAACAAAAGTCTCTCGTGCATGTGATCCATGTAGGAGGAAAAAGATTAAATGTAACGCTGAGTACCTGGAAATAGAAAAAAGAGTAACCAAAATTTGTACAAATTGTTCCAAAAATAAAGAAATCTGTACTTTCCAAAGAACTCCATTGAAAAGAGGTCCTTCAAAGGGTTACATTAGAGATTTGGAAGAGAAAATTATTGATAAACATCAAGCGAGACAAAGATCTGATTCAGCTGGGTCCGCCTCAACCGTCTCAACCGTGGTACAACCATCCCATCATCAACAACAACAACATCAACAACAAGTACAATCAGGGATGCCACCAAATATCGGCATTATACCACCAGGAAGTATACCTTCAAGACAAACTTTACCATTTCCTCAATCTTCGGCTAGCGGGTCTGGTCCTTCTCCTCAAAACCCAACACCCACGTCAACTATAAAATTACCACCAATCATAAATTATACTTCCAAAAACATGCCATCTCCTTTGATTTCAAAATTCCATCAAGTAGAGCCATCTAACCCATCCAGTCCAAAATCACAATCATCAAACTTGCCAGGTATATTGAATACAAACGCTAATAACAGTAATAGTAACATCCCCGTTAGTACAACTACCAATACTACCACGGCAAATAATGAAAATACAAATAGTCCTCCAATTCAGGGTCCTTTCTGGAAAGTACCTTATGAAATGCCGCAATCTTCCATGTCTAGAAGATCATCCATTTCAAGTGTTACAAGTGGTGGACCTCCAATGATTCATAGAAAATCATCTGTGGAGTCGTTATCTTCAGTTTCAACAAACGGGTCCAGATTACCATCTATTAAACCAAGTATATCTAATGACTACACAAGCGATGCCGATTCAGAAGATTTCTATTCTGTCAATTCGTTCCGTGCCGCCAATGCTAGTAGGAATTCCCAATCATCATCTCCTAGAAATTCTATTAGTTCCTTGTCAAGTTTGAATGGTAGATTAAACAAATCACTCAACTTCCAACCTAACCATGTGGGTTCAACTTCACCAATGGCAAATTCCCCTTCAATACAACAACAACAGCAACTTCCACACCCACATCCACACCAACATCCACAACTGCACATGACATTCTCTCCCAATAGTCAAGGTGCCAATTCAGCTGCTGCTGCTGCTGTTGTAAATAATGGTGTCCCACTACCACCACCAGGAACAAACACTTTGGAGAATAATCTCAAAGTATACTATTCTAATTTCCATCTGGCATTTCCTTTGTTACCTTATGATTCACAGTTTTTATTATCAATTATACATGACACAAGACAACCACCGTCAGAATGGATTGTTGAGATTTTCCATCATGCTCTTGCAAATTTAATTAATTTTAAGAGTTCAAGAGTTATTGCCACGGTCAATTTATTCCTCAGATCTATCCAATCATATCCCTTCTCAACCCATATCAATGACAATTCGTTGATTTTGTATTTGAGTAGTTTAATGCTTTTAAACTATACTTCATTGATAAATGGCGATCAATATAGTCAAGGTATTGCCATAACTGCGTCGATTTTCAATGACTTTAAGGTTTGTGAACGGTTTATTGATTATTCCAAGAACCCACCACCACCAACAGTCAATAACAACCACCAAAACCAAAATATTGATCATATTGCCGTATACTTCACCAAATTATACTATTGTTTGAACATGATTGACGATTTGACTAGTTTGTCATTGGGAACAATGAAGAATTTAAACAATCCTTTGATATTCAAGTTTTTAAACGACAACAAGGATAAATTCTTAAAACCAGATGAAGAATCCATTTTGAATAATGCTGATGTAATCAACCAATTGAGTTTACTTAAAGTGGAATTTTTGTTAACTGAAAATATTAAACTTGAAGAAACCATTAAATTTAACAAGGATAATAATGATCAATTTATGAAATATTTCTACGGTTTGATTGAAAACAAGTATGATTTTTTCAAATTTTTTATTGAATTTACCAGGAATTATAAGAATGGCGATAATACCGAAGCATTTAATAAAGAATTACTTATTAAAGTGAGTCAAATCACAGGATTAATTTTAAATTTTGCTAATTTTATAAGTGGTCATTTCCATAATTCAAATAATGTCATTATAATAAGTCCGATTTTGAATTTATCGTTAATTCAATTATTCAAATTAATCAAGATTAATAAAGTTATAATTGATGGAATCTTAATCACTCCTTTGAATGATGATCAATTGAATAAATTGAATAATGATTTATCTATAAGTTTTAATTTATTGAATTTGAATTTATCAAATTTGAAATTTGGTAATTCTATTGATTTATTATTGAAAAATAAAATTAATTATTTTTATAAATTTAATTTTAATGGAAATTCAACTACCAAGAATGAAAGAACTAATGAATTATGGATTAATGAAGTTTATGAAAATATCCTACCTTTGATAGTTCAAGATTTCAAAGATGGGTGGATATAATTATTACTAGGAGTATTCCTTGATATATATATATACATGTATATATAACTTTCCTTTTTTTTTTACTTTCTATTTGTATTTATTTATATATTTATTTTCATCACTATTGATAAATAATTTCAAAACATATTGAAAACAAAAGAACACCAACATCAGCTTCTTTACTTTTCTCTTCTTCTATAAAACTCTTTGTCTTGTGAGTGGGTGAGTGGGTGAGTGGGTGGGTGAGTGGGTGATTTGCGGATGGAGGGTGATTAATCAATTTTAATTTGGGCATAGATCAATCTAACAAAGATCAAACTACTTATAAACCCAACAGCACCACAACAAAGGAAGACCAATAATGAAATTATGGCAGAATAACCAGTATACAACACCATTGAACTAAACCCACCAAAGGATTCACCACTGGTTAAAAAGAAGGAATGAATGAATACATAAATTGCACAACCACCACCAATAAACATTGATTTCCATTGCCATTTATAATTTTCTGAACATAAAGTATAATAAGTCATCAATACCGTGATTAAACTAGTGGTTAAAATCATCAACAAAAAGCAAAAGAATAAAAATCCAAACATGTAAAAAATCTTATTGAACCAAATTGAAGAATAAATAAAATACATCTCCACGGCAATGGAACCAAATGGGAAAATACCAGAAATCAACATGATTGGAATGGTTCTTAAATACCATGGTTGTGGAGGGATTTGTCTTGGGATTTGATTGGTTCTCACGGGGACAGTTAAAAGGGGTTTTTTGGAAGCCAAGATAGATCCAATTACAGATAATGGAATAGAAACAATAAACCAAATGGAAATTATAGCCACCATAGTTCCCACAGGAATAGCACCAGAAGATTGAACTGAGATTAAAAAGAAATTCAAAAACACAAACACGGCAAATAAAATCCCTGGAACCACGATCGGAGTTAAAATCATATTTAATTTCCAATTATCACCACCAAGGAATCGATACAAATACCCCGAGACAAATGCTGAAATAACAGAACTTCCCATGTAGATGACAAACATAAAAGTAGATAACGAACCTCTATTAGATGGGGAAAGAAGACCAAATAAGGCAAAGGCAATAGTGACAAACGACATGATGAAAACTTGAACACCACTACCGATTAAAACACTCAATAATAATCTTTGTTTAGGAGGTCTAAAAACATCACCATGAACTAATTTCCATCCACTTTCATCAGAAATATCATCATCCAAGTTAACTTCATTATATTTGACAATATCATTTTTCAAAGTTCTTACTAAAATATGAGCCATAATAATCCCCAAAATTAAAACAATCAAGGAGAAATTAATCAATGAAAACCATTGAATTTTAGGGTTATAAACATGTAAATATTTATCCCATCTTGTCGCCCAAGCAACATCACTATGTTCGAAATTAACACTATAAGTAAACAAAACTTGACTTTCTTTATTCTTATTCAATTCAACTGGATTCAATTCCAAATTACACAATTGTTCATCACTAGACTCATCAACTTTCAATTCTGATCTATCCAAAGAATGAGGAGTCACAGTAACCCCAACAACTCTATATTGATCTTCTGCTCGCTTATGATATTCAATAACAATTTCAAAATGATTGAATAAATGAGCCACGTTGGTATTATCGACATTTCCAATCTTAAATCCAGTTCCATAAAGGGTGGTATCAGTAGTGGCATCCAAAATTGGCATGGATGCAGGTAATCCATCAACGATCCAATTATGATTATATCCGGCTTTAATATTTCTGTTAACAAACACAGAATCAGTTTTACTATATGTAGAAGTACATAATTTGGAACATGCTTTAGGTTGTAACATATTGATTTCAAAAGGGGAATTAAATATACGATCACCAAAAATAATCGATCCTAAAGATTCCAGTTGTTTTTTAGGTCCTCCTTCAGGAACACAGAAATGGAATTTCGGATAATAATAATCATATGAATATACATAAGTTGCACTGGATATTTTCCCATGACTTGAAGAATGATGTAAAGATGGAGTTAAATGATTGACATATAATGCAATTGGATCATCTTTTTTATAATTGGTTGGTGCTACTCCTGGTAAATAGAATGCAGAAGTTGTGTTGATAAAACATAACATAAAAGTTATGAAAAGTTTAACCATCGTCATTTGCATCGCCATCGTAAAAAAAAACAATGATAATCTTACCTTGATGTCTGAGTTTTGAAAGGGAAAGGTTTGATAATCTTATAAGGGAATAAGAAAAATAATACAAGTGAAGAAATTTTTCTTTATATGAAAAACAGCTCAACAACAAAAACAAAAATATTGCGAGCAACGAAAAAAAGAAAAAAAAAAAGGTACGAGATACACGTACTATTTTGCATACACGTTTAAAAAAAAACACGCTCCTTTTAATTTAGCTATTTAAGATATCATCACCAACGGATACTTACTTCTTAGACTTTCTGAACTTTAGAAAACTTGCTTTCTTAGCCTCACTAGTAATAGCACGAATTTCACGTAATTTCTGTTGTTGTAATTCTAAATTAGACATATAGTTTGGTCGTTGTTCGGAATAATCACAATCTAATTGTAATCTAATACATTGACTACATTTTGGTTTTTCTTCAGGACATGCCTTATGACGAACTCTACACGTCCAACAACCTGTTTTTGATCTAACCGGAATCTTTCGAGTTTGGGTTGTTGTTGTAGTGGTGGTGCTGGTAGTTCTGGTTTTAGTTTTGGTATTTGCGTGTTGTGGAATGGTAAGACCAGAATAACGAACTCTATCTGTGCTGTTTCTTGTTGTTCTTCGAGTAGGACTATAACTATAATCTTCAGAAGACAGGTCGTCCACATCATCATCATCAGGCTCAACATCTTCTGCAAAAGAAGATGACATTATATTCTCATCTGTTTGTAATCGTAGCAAAACTTCGGGATGAACTTTTAATACCACATTGAATAATTCGGGAGTTAATGCCATCCGATGACTTGCAGATGTTCCTATTTCCGGTGAATTGAACAATCGAATATTGTGATTATTGTGTGAAAACAAAACATTATTGAATTTTGTGTAATCATTAGTGGTTTTATTGTGAATCTCAAGTGGCGAAGCACAAATCTGATGTTGATTCTTGGCTGTGAGATCAAATTCATTGTTATTGTCTTCATTATCATCATCATCATTTGTGATTGCAAATAAATTATAACCACTTAGGTTTTCTGCAGGATTAACATATTTATAATGACTTGAACTCAGTGGTATGGAGCTGTTTCTTTGGTATAAGTTTCGGTATATCTCTATATCCTCACCTACTACTTCTTCCCCCTCTTCCTGTACTACAACCTTTTCATGTGGTTGTTGTTGTGGTAGTATATCATTTTCATAACTTTCATTTAAAAATAATAAATCAGGAGTCAAGATATTCTTATCGATTTCAAATTCATCATCAACGGTGATATTCGGTTTTTGGAATAGGACAGGTGGAGAACTTCTAATAAATTGAAAATCTTGATTAGCCAGGGGTTGTTCCGTAGTAGAAGTAGAAGTAGTAGTAGTAGGAATACCGGATATTCTAGGTAAACAATTTTCATTGATTATTTTAATCAATTGTTTTCTAACAATAGTTGGTTTCTTGGTGCTTGTTATAAATGGATTAACAATTTTACATATTGAATTACTAGTCGTATTATTATTATTATTATTGGCCAGGTATTTAGATAGTTGATGCAAATTAGTTGATGATGAAGAATCAAATATGAAAGTACTATTGTTGTTATTGTGGCTGATGTGGTTATTGTTGGTATCAGATAATATTACGTGTGGTTTGATTGGACTTGAATAAGGATAATGATGGAACTGGAGAGTATTTGTAGTTGATGTTGACATGGTTAGAAGAATAGGGGTAATGATAGTTGGGAGTTGCTTTTTTTTTATGATTTTTTGCAACACTCCTGGTTTATAAAGTGTGGAGATCACGAGAAATAATGTAATTATTGATAAATAGTATATACATATATAGTACAAACATTCATGCTGGGTGGGTTTCGACAATTCACCCTAGATTCAATACAATTCCATATTCTCTAATCATACTCATAAACCCTAATGTTTCATCAACATCATGTATACCATCTTTCTCTCGTTTATTCCAAATTTCAAATAAGATCTGTTTACATCTCCATTGATTTATCGGCACACTTAACAATTGATTTATCGTCTTCATGACTTGTTTATCAATGGTACATGACCCTAAAATCAACAAATTCCACACTAATGGTTTAATATTTTGATTGTTGGTGGTGGTCATGGTGGTTTTCAATTTATGTAATTTAAGATAATATTCGAGACCGGAATTAATTATATCTTGATAATCTTTAAGTTTTGTGAATTTTTTCAATAATTGATTATAGTATGCAATTAACGTCTTATGAAAACTCATAATATTCAAATATAATGCTTCATGAGCAGGGTTATTTGGTGATAGATTCCAATTGGAATGTTCTTCAATGGTCCAATTTATTAACCTGTCTTCAAAATCAGTACACAATTTGGGGAAATTTCTGGGGATACTTTGTCTTGTAATATAAATGTTTTTATGATTAGTCAAATCAATAATCTCATTGAATAGATCAAGTAAGGATTTTGGTATACCAAACATCTGATAAATATGGTTTAAATCTAGATTATAAGTGAATTTATCACTAGGTACGAATAGTTCTTTCTCTTTTATGCGAGTATTGTTGGTTGGGACAGTGGTGGTAGTGGTGGTGTTGATGGAAGTGATAGTGTTGGTTGGGGTTGTGATTGGTGTACGTTGGAATGAATTTTTTCTTGGTCTTGTGGAACTATTACTGTTGAAACTAACAGTATATGACATCTTCTCCGACGTGGGTTCTGCTGAAATAATCAAATTCTTAATTGCTGGTTTCATATATCCATTTTCCTCTTCCTCTTGATCATCGTCGTCATCGTCGTCATCATCGTCATCATAGCTGTCAGATTGATCACCTTCTGAATCGCGCCAATCAACTCTATCATTACCGTCATCATCATCGTCGTCATCTATTTCTTCATCATAATGCTTATCCATCTTATAGTTAAACATATTAATAGCTTGTGTGCTTTTATAAAAAGTAGCCAATATTTTAATCATGTTGACTAACAATTTCAATAAATTGGAAATCTTGTGTTTGGAATTGTGAATACTATTGATGATGTATTCTCCTATAGCATAAATCAACTCAAAATCTTCAAAGATTTGTAAATTATTATCCATTTCTATTTGTAACACTAGTGATAATAGTATACAGCAATTATATGATTCAAGTGCTGGTTCATCATCTTTGAGTAGTTCAATAATTGTGTCAGCTTCATCCAAATGATGATTTAATAAAAAAATCCCCAATTTTCGGAAATACAAGGACATGACGAGATATTCATCAAGTTTGAACTCTGATTCTCGACTTATTGGTTTAGATAAATGGAATGTCGATATGGATAATGTCAAATATATGATCACAAGTTTGATATTTTTGAGAATGGAATCAGTAGACGATATATCATCAAGATCTAAATTTTCAAATTCAAAATCCCAATCAGTGAAATCCCAACATATAAACTCTCCAACTATTTGCCTTATAAAAGGGATGATAAATAAATCAATATAACTATTCTTATACCCCATTCGATTAAAACTGATAAATTCACTTTTGAAATTCTGTATTAATTTGTGGAACAATGGAGTTAGTAGAAGTGAATCTCCATCTTTACTCCAGAATTTGTCCAAGTTCTGTCTGGCAACAGTCACCCAATCATCATCTGAATCGACATTGGGGAAAAACTCCGGGTTGAATATATGATATATTGTTTGATGGTTGATCTCATAATTTGGTCCTTTGATTCCAAGAATAGTTAATTTAGCAAAGTCGAGTAACCCAATAAGGTGTTTATCCACAGTATATCCATCTAACGACTCGCTTTCTTCAAGAGGTTCACTTTCAAGGGATGCTTCTTTATCACTGTCAAGATTTGCCTTTAGATGACGGAGTTTCTTCTTGTTAATGCGTGTCGATCCTGTGGTTTTTCTCTTTTTCCTACTATCGATAATATCATTGTCATCGTCGACACCATCATCATTACCGTCATCATTACCGTCATCATTATAGTTATCAACCTGCTTATTGTCAAACATTCTAATACATCGAAACGGTCCAATGGAAATCTCCAGTTTACAGTCATCAAATTTCCCTAGTGCTTCATTTAATTCATCATACGTTTCATAAATCATTCTTTGGGGATACTTTACAAAGTCCACATTTCGTCTTTGGAAATTATCTAGATTCTCTTCATATCCTTCAAGTTTTAAAGAAATGAGTGACTTGTCTGATTCACAATAAGTCATGGGTAATGACCAACCCAATCTAATTTCATAACCTTGACATATTCTATTAGACTTTAAACATCGATCACATTTAGGTTTGGTTAAGTCACACTTTACTTTTCTTTGCCTGCAAGTCCAACAACCATCAAATGTGCGACCTTTCTTCCTGGTCATCACTTCTTGTAGGTAGTGGTTTATATATATATGTGTGTGTGTGTATGTACGTGACGGTTGAGGTGTATTTTTGTGTGGGTTATGTAATGTGGAAATAGGAATGAAATTTTTTTTTTTTTTTTGGGTTTAACTAAAAAAAAAAATTAAAGGTACATTGATCGCCCTGTAACGGTTTCCTCTCTAATTTTCGTTTCGTGTTGAAATTTTCATTGTGACCTGCCCCACGACTGACCAAAGAAAATCAGTACCACTGAAAAAAAGAAAAGTATGGAAAAACGAAAAAAGGAGTCACCTAGTCATTCACCGGTTGTTAAGTCATGTTTGGGTTGAAGAAACGGCTGACCTGTATCACACAGAACGAAAATGTTCTATAATCGGTTCTGGTAGACAAATTAATTAATAATATTAATATTACTTCTAAGATTTTCAAAAAATCGACACCATCAAGGAAAGAAATAGCGACTTTATCATGTTTAATTATGTAGACTCGTAACCAACAATGTTCAAAATGCCCATGGTGTGACTATGCAAATAAAAAGAAGGGTCAGCAGATGCTTGCTCTAATAATTGGTTAGCAAAAAAGGGGTTTAGAAGTTTGAAAAAATGACCCGTGTGACAGAGGTGACAGGTGTGACGATATTTTAGATTTTTCAATGATGCCCCGGACGTCAAGTGGATAAAATAGATGATCCAATAACCGACAATGAAGTAAATCTGGAATCCACAACTGCAAAGCGCTATTAGAATTTGCCTTCTATTGCTATATAAGCAAAGAATAAACAATGGAGTTGTGACTTCGGAAAAGTGATTAAATCAAATTTTGCATAGATCACAATTCTAGTATAGAAAGATGTGAGACATATTTCCCCATACACAAACACAGGAAAAACAAAAAAGTGAGAGAGTGTGTGTGAGTGTGTGTGAGTGTGAGAGAGAGAGAGAGACGAGATGAGAATGAAAAAATCGGAAGTCCACAGTAATAAGTTTTATGAACTGCTTTTCGTATTTCCCCCTTAGTAAAATCTTAATAAGTAAGGTTGCACTTAAATCTGGCCACGACACAAAAATACATAGAACAATTTTCGACTACTATCCGGTTAGTAAACTTATATGTCTCAGTGAAATTTTGCATGTTGGTTTTACTTATTATAAACAGGATTGTACACAGGTTGTTCTTATTGCAATTGTCATATTTGTAATAGAAAAACGGCAAACTTATTAAATTAAACTAAGGAAAAAAAAAAAAATAGAAAAAAAAAAAAGAGAAAATTTAAACGAACCGACATCTCGATAATCCCTCCCATATCGTTGAAGTTACATTGAATCCTTTTTTGAAAATATAAAAAAAGATCAAAATAACTATCTCCAAAAAACTATTTGTCTTTTTTTCTGTTTTCTGTTTTCTATTTTTTGCTTTCTTCTTGTTATAGTTTTAATTGTTCAGTTTATCATTGGTAAAACCACACCCACTCCTCCATTCGATAAAAAAAAAGAAAAATAAAAAAATCCCCCATCACAACTTTTCATCCTTGTTAACAAAAGTAAAAAAATAACATCCCTAGTTCAATGTCTTCCGCAATCGAATTGGAAGAAGAGTACAATCCCACAATTCCATCTGTATTACCTCATGAAAAAGTTTACTCAATTCAAGTTGGGTATAAATTATTCAGATTGAGTGGACTTTCGTTATCGTCTGATGCCCCGTCTTATTTCACAAAATATTTTGAGAGCCCCGAAAATGAAGAAAAGATATTATTTTTCGACAGAAACCCCTTAATTTTCGAAAAAATATATAATCATTTACAAGGATACGCCATATCTATTAAAGATGACATGGAATTTATTCATTTATACAGTGATTGTTTCTATTTCGGATTGAAAAGATTACAGAAAATCCTTACTGAACAAGATGTATATGCCAACATTGGTGGAGTCACGTTTAAAATACCCCAAAGTTTAGTCAATACCCCCGGAAATTCCCCAAATTTCTTCACCATCAATTATGATAGATTATTAATTGATAATTTGAATTTGATTGAATCCAAGAATATGTTACGGCCACCCCCGCAATATCCACCCGTTGTTAGCAATCGATCGAGTCAATTGTTTCAGGATTTGTTGGAATTTTCCAGGGGTAATACTATTATTATTAAAAGTGACGATCATCGGAGTTTATTGATTAAAGAAGCCAGGTATTATCGGTTTTTGGAATTGGAACAAAAACTAATTAAACATAAAATTACCCCTGCGGGTGACATTGTGATCAATATCAATGATGTTGTCAGAAAAGGATTAGTTAATGAATCGTCATTAGATAATGAAAAGGCTTTATTGTACAGTCGTCCAAGTATTAAAGAACAAACAAGGGAATTGATATTTGAGATTGATGATAAGGATTTTGAGAATTCAGATATCAAATTGATATTGAACAAAAAAACAAGACTTCCAACAGTTAAAATCACCAATAAAGTTTCTAATAAATTGAATCAAGTTTTCAAAGAACACATTACTGATGTGGTGAAAGATGATAAATGTTTATTATTCTTTGTTGGGTTTAAAAATTCTACCACTTTTATAAATGGCAAAGAAATGAATTCTAATTGGGTGAATGAAATTCTAGGAAATTCTGATGAAAATGATGATCAAACAAAGGATAAACCAAACAGGAAAAAGAGAAAATTAGATGGAGATAAAGATAAAGATAAAAACAAGGACAAAGATAAAGACAAGGGCAAGGGCAAGGACAGTATCGACAATAGCAACAACAACAGCAACAACAACAACGATGACAACAAAACACTTGAGACTAATTCCACAGGGGATATCATTGAAATAAACTTATCTCGTTCATTATGGAAACTTATGATGAGAGGTCGATTGGCCAGATTGCATGCAGTTACACTAGAGGGATATACGTGTTCTTCAGAAAGCACCGTTGACTTCTTATAACACACAAAGTAAAAGTAAAAGCATTCCATATTTGTATTATATAAAATATTATTATTAACTTTTTTTTTTTGTATTCATATATAAATTATGTACGTTATTTATGATTTAACCATTACTATACTCTATCAAGATTAAATCCTCCATAAAGATACCTAGACATGAAACTGACGAGTGAACCAACTGCAGCACACGCAGTTAGGAAATACACCAAATGTTTGAAACTTTGCGAACTACCGGTGGCAATTGCTCCCGCGATAGGAATACCTACTAAATCACCAATTGATAAAATAGCAAACCCAGTACCTAAACCTTTACCAACATCTTTAGTTTTAACAATGGAAGCAATTAAACTAGCTGATAAACTCAAAACTGAACCACTAGAAAATCCAAATACTCCAGCAAAGACAAATAATGCAGTTAAATGACTTCCAAATGGTAACCAAATAACGGTGAATGCAATTAGGGATATTAAATTTATCACCACAAATGTGTTGAATCTTCCAAATCCATTATCTGCTATATAACTAGGAATGATTCTTCCTGGTATACTGAATGAATTAAATACCACGATCAATAAATAAGCTTTGTTGTCATCGAATCCATGACTTGTTGCATAACCTGGTAATTCCACCATGGAGATCAAGAATGCTAATCCATTGAATAACAAACCTGTGACAAGCACACCAAATAATTTATTTTTAAACAAGATTTTAAAATCAATAGACCCTAGAACTTCTTTGAATAGACTCTCATCACTACTATCATGAAACTCTTTATTTCTATCATGAATAAGTAACCATCCACAAGCACAACAAAACAAGGAAATAAAACTTCCAATCCTTATAGTCCAACCAAATCCAATCTTGGGGAATAATTCTCGATACATGATTGGGAAAATAACTCCACCTAATCCACCACCAGTATAAGAAATCCCAATAACCAATGCTCTTTTTTTAAGGAAGAAATGACTTAACGTAGCCACAAATGGTCCAAACACTAAAGAAGTACCGATTCCTCCAAGTATACTATAAGCAAGAACAAATTGATATAACTTGTGACAGAAACTCGTGGATAAAAATCCACCAAACATAAGTATAGTCCCCACGAATATCGGTTTTTTACATCCAATTTTATCAAATATTGGTCCTGCTATAAGTAATCCACCAAAGGCAAAGAAATTATATATCGAGAAGATCCAACCAATAGAAGATTGTGAATCCGAAGTGAGGATATTATCAGAGATGTATGATTGCATGATCCCTCCAGAATTAACAAACCCTAAAGATCCAATCATACCTAAAAATGACCCGAGTAAAGTCATCATGGCAATAGTATTCCAACCATCGGGGAAATTGGCTGGATCATCTAATAAATGTAATGTGGAATGTTTAGAGCTTGCTGATGATTTGATCTTCTCAATGTTGGAACCTATAGGATGGATTTGAGGGGTGTTATTATAATCGTTATCGTCAGTACCGGGAGTAAGAGCATAGATTTCATCATGATATGAATTCTGATCAGAATGACGTTCCTTATCTATGGTCAGCATATCCTGTAAAGCGAAACAAAGGGAAAAAAATGATTATAGGGGAGTCCTTTATATTATTTTATTTTTTTATTTTTTTTTTTGAGACAATGGAATGACAAGAAAAAAATTCGTATTCAGCCTTGAGTTTGAGATGAGTATGGGCGATAACAGAAAATAACCGTTTTATGACAATAAGTTTTGCAGTAAAAAAAAAAAATAAAAGAGAAAAAAGGGAAACACTTTACAAACATGATTAAACGTCTATGTTTATATAATGATTACCATAACGTCACAGTAAGATACTTGAATTGGCAAAAAATTCCATTCTGCTATCAACACTCAAATCCCATGACGGATATTGCAAAATAATACAACATGAAAACGAAACAATCTTAATCTTAACAAGGCTAACAAGTTCTATTCTTCCGAGATGACATGTACCAACACACAAACACACACAAATATAAACGCCACAGTCAACCACTAGAAATAAATACATTCGGATAAAATATAATGCTCAAACTAAACCCAAATGAAACAAACGTATTACATTACTAAATGATTACGAGAACACGCATGTGTATTTTTGTATGTTTCTTTTTTTCAAAGACCTCATCGGTGTATGAAAACTCATTGTATTCTATGCATCTTGCAAATATAAATCATGCCATTATGGAATAATGCCGTACTGGAAATATGGCAGACCTGAATATTGTGGCATAATGGGCACAATTCCGGATTACAAACAAGACGGAAAACCTAGGAGGGAACTTTTCCGCTAAATATATTAATAAGTGCGGAAAAACATTTACATCAAGAGAGTTATTCCATCGTCGTGTAACTTTGTCATGATGTAGTCACGAGATTATGATCACGTGTTGTAATATTATCGAAGCACCCTTTTCTTTTTTTAAAAATAAATTGTTCCTTTAGGAAAATATATATGCCGGGATCAATCAGTGTGTTGTTTATACCAAGAGATATTATTTTTTTCCCTATTTTATCAAAGTCAGGTTGTTGTTTGTTGTTTTATAATACCGATGATATAATGTTTATGTAAAAGTATGCAAATATGAAAGGAAGGAAAGAAAGGAAAAAAAAAAAAGAATCTGGGGGTGGGGGAATTTTTACAAATAAATCCAGGTAAAAGTGGGACTGTTTTTTCGGTTTTGGTTGCTAGTCGACCTAGTCTCCCATTCACAACGTGCAACTAACAATTAACAAGAGATCCAACAATACAATAATCAAATAACTCCCTTCCCATTCAGCCATTGTAGTTTATAAAAAAGTCCGAATTAATGGAGTTTTTAGTCCGAGGGTATTTTTAGAACCTTTTCTTGTCCGTCAAGTTAAAGGGTTACATTTTACTCCTATTTTTCTTCTGTCTCTAAGTTTTTTTTTTAATGTAATTGGTTTAAGATTGTGAAAATTTGAAACTGAATTTCAAATTATACGTATCTACAATATTCATGTGAAATATTGCACAACTATGTGCGTTAAACTGTCTTCCTTTTTTTCCTTTTTCCCTTTCTTTTTAAGTTCCTGTTTGACGTGATTAAATGGTCTGATACTGTTTATGAACCATAGAATCATTAATTCTGATACCTGAAGTCATCTCAAGATTTATCGTGTGGTCATATCACGTTTAAGTTTATAGATGACCCTATCAATTGTTTCTTGTGGTCACGTGTGGATGTTTTTTTTTACAAGCAACAAAAGAAAAAAAAACTCGGAGTTCCTTGCCTTACATTAACAGGGTCACACAAAACCATGGGCTTACCCCACATTTTATTGTTACACCGTTAATTTCTATTTGAATTTTTGTCTGTCTGAGAAATTTACATTCAGAGCAATTTATTATACACTTTTTTTATATGTACATATATAATTTCTAGTTTTCAGTCTTTCCTTTTTAAATAGCCTTTTTTGTACATCCCTAACTCCTTGATATCTAACAGAATGGATGGGTCCGTCTACTTGTGTTTTGAAAAAAAATAGTTTCGTGGTTTGGGGGTAAGCGGAAAATCCCGCGGGCCACGCAGACACACAATCGCACTACATATTTGTGTACAACTTTGATTCTTTTTTTTTTTCATGTGCATGTCATTTTGTAATTGTAGAAAGTAGAATTGCTCATTATCTGCATCAACTATCCATTATCATGTGCCTGTACGTTTGCTCCCTTTTTTTTTTGCAGTTGTTTCGTTGTTTTTTTACAACCAGAATAGAGAAGCGGTTTTTTTCGTTCTATTTTAATTTTTTTTGACAACCAATCCTGTTTTCAATCCTCTTTATCATAAAAGACAAATAATAATTTATTACAACCATTCGTCTCTTCCGTATGGCCGTTGTTGTTACCAATTAATGTTCTCGGTGATAGAACATATTACCAATTCAGGTTTTAAACTCCAAGTTTAAACAACTCAAGGTTTTCCCTTGTAGGTTTTGAGTTTTTTTATTTATTTTGAGATTCCATCATTCCGTCCACCCACATTCATCGCCTATCGAACCAAAAACGGAAGGAACATTCGCTTTTTTGAAAACCCACAGGAAAAAGACCCGCTCCAATCAGGGGCCCTCATTTAATAATTTTTTTTTTTTTCGTCTTATTTTAAGCCATCAATTATTTTTTTATTGGTGGGTGATACAAACTAAAACAAAAGACAATAACGGAACACTTTAGACTTTTTTTTTTTTCGTCATTGTTTGCACTCCATTGCTCGTATCAAATCACTTTGAAAATAATAGGAGAACAGAAAACGAAACAAATTCGTCTTTTTTTTTTTTGGTTTTTTTTTTTTTGTGCGCGCTTTCTTTTCTAGATTCTACTCATACGTCGTACCTGGGGCACTGTCGGTTAATCGGTCACTCTATCCTTCATTCCGCCTTTTTACCCCATACTTTCCTTGCTTGGCTACGGTGTATTAAACCTGCTAGTATATTAAGACCTCATTTTTCTCATCCTTTAAAAAAAATAAAACCACCAAACAAGGGTTAGCTACAAAGTTAACAAAAAAAAATACAGCAGAAATTTTTTTTTTGTATTCATTAAATTTTGCTACATTTTCTGTTGGCCAAAAAAAAAAAAAAAATCAACAAAATAATATTGTTTTCTACGTCGTTCCTACTTTCTCCTTTCTCCTACCCCTCCTTTTATTATTTCACTCAACAAAATTATACCCTACTTGACACTATCTAGAAGTCCCTTAGTATTGGCATATCCCAGACTTGTGGTTAGAGTAGAAGGAATCAAACTACCAGTTCTTCTTCTTCATCCTATTTCTATTGTCAAACTGACTCATTTTTATTGCCACTCAAAACAACGAGATATAATTTTTTTTTGGCTGTCTGATTGTTTGTTTTATTGTTTCAGACATTTTTCTTAATTTTTTCACTCAAAATTGGGTGTATATTTTATTTTATTTTTTTTTTTTTTTTCCTTTTGTTTTTTCCCAACTAAAAAAAGGAATTTTTGAATTTTGGTTTTTTCTGCTTTTCCAGCACATACACAAATAAAATCACCAAACAAAATTTCTTCCTTAATCTTTCAATCTATTTATTTCCTTAAATTGGTTGGAATTTTATCCATTTAGAATAGCCATACTTTCTCATCCATCAACAATATAACTACCACTAAGTTATCCCCCTCTGGCTTCAACGTCTACCCAAAGAACCTTATCGTTAAATTTTTTTTTTTTGGATAGCGGTTTGAATTTCCCAAAAATAAACCTACTCCCGAATTGTTTTTTTCTT
>JAKTVF010000222.1:0-17495 GCA_030557055.1 Candida tetrigidarum | reverse complement strand
GCTCATGGGATTGGGTGCATTCCGTTTAATTTGTCTGAATTGCAGCCAGATTTTTTTGTTACTAACTTACATAAATGGTTCTATGTGCCATTCGGATGTGCAGCATTATATGTTGATCCAAAGCATCACAACCATATCCACACAATGCCTATCAGTCACTCGTATCTCGATGATAATGTGAAGCTTTCCGGTGAAGACCAGAAGAATAGATTGGTTGACAGGTTTTGGTTCGATGGTACTAAAAACTATGCTTCCATTCAAGTGGTTCCCTACGCAGCTAAGTTTAGAACCGAAGTGTGTGGTGGAGAAAAAGCCATCCACGATTATTGTCACGGTTTGGCTAAACAGGTTGGTGAATTGGTCTCCAAAAAATGGGGTACATCTTATTTAGAACAGACTAGCACCATGGTAACGGTCGAGGTTCCGATTGGTGATTTCCCGCAAGTTGCCGAAGATTGGTCAAAGATAGACGATCTTGTATATGAAAAAATGCTTGAAGAAAAAGCGTATACTCCATGTAGTCCGCTCAATGGGAAATTGTTTGCCAGATTTTCTTGCCAGGTTTATAATGAGTTGAGTGACTATGACTTTGCTAGTGACGTGTTGATTAGAACATTAAAAGAGGTGGTCAAGAAAACCTATACCAAGTCAAATTATAAATATTTGAATTTTTTTTTTATAAACAAGTAGAGAAATAAAACATTATTAGAAGAGTAGCCTTCAGCATGTGGGAATTCTACGATGCTTAATATTCTAGAGTTTAGTTTGTGTAATGAGAACACTAATAAAAATTCATCTATTTAGGGACACGTTAACTGTGAAATGATTGAAATTTCTTTTAGACAGAAAGATGTCTTGTGAAACAAACTCTTTATGATAAGGCCACCAGACAGATTGACAATAAATCATGTAAGTCTGCATGGCTCTATTTTACAGAATTTTCAACTAACTAGTTGTGAACAAAGACATGGGTGTACCACTTGTCATTTAGAGTAAATGTAAATTTCAACTAGGATCAATAATTATCGACGAGCAAGTAATTCATAAGTTTATTGCAAAGAATGTTTTTATTCTGTTGATTGTTCATGATGAAATATTGTATGTCAGATTATCATTTCATATTCATACTGTAACGAACCATTGCAGAAATGCAGGATGACATATTAATAGATGGTGTTGATAATATTGTTGCTTGTGCAAGGCAAGTTTATAGCTTCTTCTTGATAAAGAAAAAAAAAAACAAAAAAAGTTCCATATTTCGCACCCCAAAACTCAAAACGGTGGATAAACAAGTAAGAAAATTTTTTTTATTTTCATTTTTTGAAATCACCCCAGTCCATTCAGGAACATCTCCAGAACTACGTACCTCCACCCCGGTAGAAAAAATGATTGTACAGAGAAGGGGTACGAAATTAGTTACCCAAAACATATTTAGGTTTTTATCCACAAAAACCAAGGAGGCTGAATCGTCAACCCAATCCAACCATAGCATATCGACCAAACAATTATTATATACTACCGACCCAGTTTCACCAGGATCAGTCTTCTTTTTGCCACATGGAACGAGGATATTAAACAAATTAATACAGTTCATGAAGAACCAACAAACAAAATACGGATTCCAAGAAGTTGTAACGCCGTTGATATTCAAAACCAAGTTGTGGAAAAAATCAGGGCATTGGGACAATTATAAGGATGATATGTTTAAAGTCGTTGGTAATGATTTATCCAAAGAAGAACACACCGAAAACATCGAAGAGCATGAATACGGCCTAAAACCAATGAATTGTCCCAGCCACTGTATGATTTTTGCCAAATTCGACCGCTCGTACCAGGAATTACCTATAAGATATTCTGATTTTAGTTCCTTGCATAGAAATGAAGCATCTGGCGCATTATCGGGGTTGACAAGAGTACGAAAATTTCATCAGGATGATGGCCATATATTCTGTTCTATGTCCCAGATTGACCAGGAAATAAAAAACACATTGACGTTAATCAAGGACACGTACGGTGTTTTTGGTATTAATGAGATTGAGTTTCATTTGTCTACTAGACCGGAGGAGAAATACATTGGCGATATCGAGACCTGGAACAAAGCTGAAGACCAGTTAAAGACTGTATTGGACTCAACAGTTGGTCAAGGCAATTGGCTAATTAGAGAAGGTGACGGGGCATTCTACGGTCCAAAGATTGATGTGTTATTGAAAGATGCATTTGGAAAGAAACATCAAGTTGGTACTGTTCAACTTGATTTCCAACTACCAAATAGATTTGAATTGAAGTATGTCGGTGAGGATGGAAATCGTGACCACCAGCCCATTCTCGTACACAGAGCGGTTTATGGATCATTAGAGAGATTTTTCGCTATTTTATTGGATCATTACCAAGGGAAATGGCCATTTTGGATCAATCCTCGACAAGCAGTTATTATCCCAATAAATGAGAGCCACATACCGATTGCAGAATCTTTACAAAAGAAACTTAGCGGAGATACGTTCAACAACGATGAGGCGGTTGCCCCACTTACAAGCTTTAATTTCTATGTTGATATTGACAAAAGAGGTGAAACAATTGGTGCAAGAACTAAAGAGGCGATACAAAAAGGTTATTCCTATATCATATTGATTGGTGATAAGGACATTGCCAATGGTACTTTTGCTGTTAGAACTAGAGACAGCAGAAAAGTTGAAAACATGACATCTGATGAAATTTATAACACCTTTGTTCAATTAGAAAAGTCTTACAAATAGAATAGTATTATTAGCAGTTTTTCATGGTCATAGAAAAAAAAAAGATCTTAAACTCCCTTGTAAATATTATTATACACGTTTATTTAGTCAATTGTTTATTGTTTAATTTTTTAATTTTTTTTGCAGGTTGTCTGTCTGATCCTAGAACAGTTTACCATATCCTTTGTTAATAAGGATTTTATCTATTTCAGTCCAGAAATCCTTGACAACAACTTTGTCTTTAAACCTCTTATCTCTGTCCACTCTTATTTCAGTGACATTCCAGTCTTTGATTTGCGAAGGAGACGTTTCACCCTGGTACCCAAAATAAAACCCACGGTATTTTTGGAATAGGTTTTCTGGCTCAGGATGGATATATCTACTGAATTGCCAGGTTTGACCAGTGGTGAAAACCGCAATGACCCTATCCCAGTATTCTAATTTATTGAAATTTTCAATGTTGTCAACAACCATTATTTTTTGACCGCTTGAGATTAATTTGTCGGAAGGATGGTTGACCATCACCAAACCACTTTCTGGTCTATTACTTGGGTTAGGTTCGGTGAACCTTCCTTCTTCAAGAAATTCTTTGATATTGGACAAAGATAACAATGCAGTTGTTGCTGGTGAAACAAGAATAATAGGCTGCTTTTTGGGACCTTCTTTGCTGCCTCCACGAGACCCTGAACTAGGTGTAGACTTGGATCTCTTTAACTCCAGTATGAGTTTCTTAGCATCGGAAACCAAATACCCAAAGTCTATATTCTTAGATCCCCTCAATGCGGCATTATGGTCTATGGATTCCCTTTCAAACTTGCTGATTCTTTCCAATTGGTCATCTTCCAATTTATGTTTCTTCGTGGTCTCAACAGATACTGCATCTGTCCCTTTACTTACTGCAGAGTCATCTGCCACTTTTTCATCCTTCACGAATTGACAGGTTTCGGCATCCCCATTTAACCATGTGAGTAAATCGGTTCTGACTAAAAACTTGAACAATGGAATACCTAGATTTTCAGATTCCTCTCTATATTCAAGAAGATTGCTTTTCTTCAGCAAATAACAAAACACAACTGATCTTAAATTTTCGGCGTGTTCGAAATTGTCATCACTATAGAAGTTGGTAGTCATATCCAAATCGTATCTTCTTTTCTCGTTACCAAACTGTACTTGGGTTGCCTCAACAATAGATTCGGTCTTCTCACCATCTTTGAATAATGCTATTGGCTCTCCTTTTGTAGTGGCTTTACGCAACGCACTAAGAGGGTTGCTTTGCGATGAACTCATGAATGATATGCTATATTAAAGTGTTGGTAATGGTGAGTTTCAGTGCTTTTTTTTTGGTTTTATATTTTTTTTCACTCCAATTTTTTTTTTTTCGGTTTCCAGTTCTCGTTGATGTCGTTGTTATGTTATGTTTTGTTTGTGTGTGTGCGATATATTCATTCCGTTTTGTTGATAGTGTGGTAACTCACTATCAGTTGTTTCCCCACTAGCAATTTTTTTTTTTTTTAGCGGCACAACACCCGCTTTTCCCTGTGTCTCCTACATCTCCTAGTTCACCTAGTAATTTTATTTTATTTTATTTTATTTTCATATACATGACTAATGATCGTGGCTTGCCAAGAATAACCAAGGAAGAGGTTATTAAGTGGTCTCAGGATGCACTGGTCACGTTAGGCAAAACTCAACAGGTATGTTCCAATGCCCAGTCCCTGTTACAATCCACAATAGAGGAATTGAAAGTGAGATTACCAGAGAAGCTAGAGGCGACCGAGTTCCTTTACAATTCATATATCAGACAATATGACATAGTATCCAAACAAATCGAACACATAAAGGAGTTTACAAAGGCGAGAATCAGTAACGTTTTTGTTGATATAGACAATGTTTTGGACCCGTCGTTAAATCAATTGAATCGTATTTTGGAAGAACTAAACAAAATCAAAGTCCCTTCTTTTGTTGTTGTTGATGCATCTGCAAGCAAATCATTATTAGATTTCACGTCTGTGGAATCGATGAATTTGCTCAAAGCGAATATCGAAATTTATAAATCTAATGCCAATAAAATAAGGATATTATTAGACTCTGAGGTCAAACGGAAAGTAAATGATCAGCAACACTCAATAGATTCGAAATATAAAGAAATTAGAAAGATTTACGACACTTTAATTCCCTTGAAAGTTGAATTCAGATCCCACGGCAAGGGCAAACTTGTTGAATCGAGTTCGTTTGTTGGCACCATTCTAAGAGAGAATGAAGCCCTTGAGAATGAGTTGGTTGCCATATTACAGATGCAAACAAACCATTTTGATCAATGTATGAAAGCTGTGGAGTTGGTTTCATCTGGGAGTGGGAGTGGTGATATTAATTTGGAAGTCTTGCAAAACGATGCCTACGAGTTGCCCGAAGTTTTTAAGGAATTGACGACTATCTATGAAATAATACTTCAAAATGAGGAAAGATCACGAAAATTTATAACCACCAACAAATCGAATATCGAGGCAGTATTGCTGTTATTGAATGGTGAATTGGAAGTATTTAGAGATTTCAAGACCCAAGTATACCCAATGTGCTTAATTCTAATGTTTGAATTTGAAAAGCAACTCAATATTTGTTCTATTGAACCAACTGATGATGGTAAATCCCCAAGTGAGATATACTCAGAAACATTACAGGAATTGACGTCACATTATGTCCAGTTCATAAACGTGTACAAAACAAAATACTTGACGGAACTACATCATGAACAGTATACTTATCCAAGGAAATTCTTACGAAAATTAACCAAATTTCTTTATGAGGATATTTATGGGCTCCAACTAGAAGAAACCGAAAGACGACGTAAATGGATGACGAAATATGGCCAGTATATCCCTGCTGAGTTTAAGCTTCCGGGAGAACATGAATTGCCGGTGGTGGTACAGATAATAACCGAAGGTTTAGAGCATATTCAAAAAGAACAGGAAGAGAATGCAGGAGAGGAGGATGAGGATGAGGAGGAAGATGTTGATGATGAAGCAGGAATAGGAGCAAGAGCCGGAAGAAGAAGGAAGGAAGTAATCACTGGCGAAGAGAAGGAGTTGATAGATATGATTAAAAGAACCAAAATATAGTACATTAAAACAAAGAAAAAGATAACAAAACAAAGCGGGAATATTTATAGATTTACTTTATACTTATATATTCACAAAATATAGTAGGAGTAGGAGTATTGGTGGCAGAATAGCGAACATAAATGAGTTTCGTGTATGATAAGTTGTAAAACTTAATGGGTCCCATAATCAAAATTGTTATCAAACAGAAAAAAAAAAAAACACAGACAAAAATAACATCACACAACGAAGTTACACACTTTGAAACAAATATCATTAAATGGCACCTAAATCTCACAATACTGGTCTATTATTTACCAAAGCGAATCTGTCTGGCAATGATAACGATAAGCAATCATCACCATTATCATCCATGACACTACTGATGATGTCAAGTGTACATAATGAGTATTCTGATCTCGAGGAAAGTGATGATGATCAGTCACAACCACAACCACAATTGCATCTACAACCACAATTGTCATCCAATGAACTGTCGTCACAAAACTTCGAGAAATATGGTATTGGGGCAAAATTATTGAAGAACATGGGGTATCAAGATGGAAAGGGTTTGGGTGTAAATCAAGAAGGTATTGTCAATCCAATCGCGACCAAATTACGACCAAAGGGCTTAGGTGTGGGAGCTATTAACGAAAGAAAGAGAGATGATTATTCAGATGATGAAAGTGAAGACAATAAAATGGATATTGATTTCGTAAATGAGAATAATGAGAGAATACGTGAAAGATATGTAAAGAGATTGTATGACGTTATAATGAACCTAGAAAGACTAGACATACCTGTGCCAGTGAAGATAAAGGAATTCTTTGAGAAAATTTCATCAGACTTTGATGATTCCCTAATTGAAAAGTGTTCAAAAATCTTGGACAAAATGAATGAGTTCTACGATCAAGCAAGCAGCATAGTTGCAAGGGAAAAGGAGATAGATCCCCTAATTGCGCAACTTGAAAGCAGTACAGATACTAAAACACTTGGAGAATTGCATGTTTTGAAAGATATATTAGACAAATGCAATCCCGAATATTATTCCGGTGAGCGGGAATCGGAGTTGTTATTAAGTGATTACATTAACTATCGACATGCAAAATGGGTTTATATGTCTTTAAACAAGGATAAAATTGAGGATTTGATTGACAATGATTTGGATGATACGTTTGAACAATGTGAATTCGTAATACCAAAATTGAACAAAATAATGAAAACTCTAGGACTGTTCCAACCTGATGGATTTTCATGGGACATGTTTCTTTACAATAAATACAAGGAACATATCAAGGAGTGGATAGAACTGGACTGTTCGTATGAAGGTCTTGATAATATACTAGTACCAATTTTTAGCGACTGGAAAATACGACCAATATTTGAGAATCGAGAGAAAATATTTGACTTGTTTGCTAGGCAAGTTATTATTCCCTATCTTTCTGAAAACATTCAGTATTGGGATCCAACTCGATATTATACTCCCAATTATGTACTCAGTTATATACAGGTATTCAACTTTAAAGAATTGGGTCCTTTTGAGGAAGTTTTTTCAAAATGCATTGAGAAGTACAAGAAGTTCATGGATTGTGAAGAACCAAACTCGCTTTGGGATACATTATCTTCAAATTATCACCTCGAACAGCTTGAAAATTATAGAGAATATTGGGTTCCAGAGATAGAGCGGTACGCTCCCAGAAAGGTCGAAACATTATATCGCGTATTCATACGTTCATTTGCTAAATGGCTCCAAAGAATATCATATGATAGTGAAAATGCTATTGAGAACGTCGATATTGCGTTGCAGATGTTTCAGTTTGTTCGGGTAAAAGACTCATTGAACATATTACAATTCAGAATTTTCAATCCATGGTTGCAAACAATGAACGAGGTGTATGAGAAAGATCCAACAAAAGTCCCCGAGTGGTACAGCGTTTGGTACAACTATTTCGCAACAAAAGTAGACGATAGCATTGCTAATGGTAGTGTTACTGTTATAGCTAATGGTACTGCTACTGTTGTTTCCAATGTTATCCGGTGGTATTTAAACAAAGCGTTAGACATAATTGAATCCAACTTTGACCAAACTGTGCGCAACGCCATTCCTGTGTTGAACGGTACCACTAACCCTAGCATTGACGATCTATTCAAACCAACATCGACTGCGAACGTGAATGTCAATGGTATTCCATCGTATAAATTAATGACGACATTTAAAGATGTGGTGACCGAATTTTGTCTACACAACGGTATTGTCATGTCCACGAGTAAAGATATGTTCCATTGGCGTAACGGACTACCAATTTACCAGTTTGATCGAGGTTACCTGTCTGTATTCGGGTATATAGAGGAAGAGGTATTATGGGTTAATAAAAAGAAAGATGGTATGGAATTCAAACCAATAGTTCTAGAACAAATTTTGCAGTATTTATAGGAGCCGAGGACGAACAAAAAAAAGAATACAAGACAAATAGATTTTTTAGATACATGTCCGAAAGAGAGAGAGGAGAAGAGAAATGGTAGAAAAATCCCCATTACCTCGCTTTGCGCATCAGCAAAAGAAAAAAAAAAGGACACTGGATATATCACGAAAGCGGAGTCTGAAAAATTTAAAGCATTATACTACTTCTACTTTCATTGCGTTTCATTAACTTTATCTATTCACTTGTTATTAATTGTCATCTAAATATATCACCATGTTGAGAACAGCATTTGGACCATCCAAACATAGCACAGCATTCAGAAGAGCCATGGCGAAAGAAATCTTACCGTTACGTTCATATTCGGTGGAACAACAACCAATACCTAGATTAGCTGCCACCAAGAAATACTTGAAGCGTCTTCATACCGATAACAGTCAAGAATCAGAAAACATGTTGAAATATTTCAGAAAGGCAGGGGCAATTTCCGTGCTTGTAGTTTTGGGCTCACTTGGGTATGCCATATATGAACAGAACTACAATAATACTGGAAACACAGAACGTATACTTGACAAAGAGCAATTAGTAGATATTCCTATGGATTTGTCACAAGACATAAGATATCAAAAGAGAGGTAATTGATTGTTTTGATTGAGTTTATTCATTCATTTTTGGTTGTTTGATTTTTATAACGAGGGTTCTTAATTTTTTATTATTATTATTATTTTTACGATTTTTATTGGTTCATTCTTTATCTAGATGATTAAGATGATATTTTTTATGACGACGATTGATATTTATTAGTTAGCTTGGTATGTGTACATAGGTATTCTGTTTCTTTAATGAAAGGTTTCATCATATATTTACTTGTCGTTTTTTATCCGCTTTATAGCCAAACTCCCCCCACTCGCACGTTATGCACAACCAACCAATCAACCAACCAACCAATCGTTGATTCTAGAAAAAAAGAAAATCACGTGAACGGGATTAAAAAATCCTGTGTATAGCAGCTTGTTCCATTTTTTTTTTCCTCTGGTTTTTGATTTCGGTAGCGATTCCGCACTAACATTTTCATTCTACGGCGACTCTCGGTTCCCACGATGTTATTACTTAGGCTGACTAAGCAATCCACTAATGCGTCGAATTTTTCATTTTTTTTTTTTTTTTGGCCATCGGTTGTCAGTAAAGTTCCGGTTAGCAATTATAAAAAAAAAGGGAAGAAATCCTGGCAGCAATTCCTGATAGAACAATAAAGAAGAACATCGATTCCCCAAAAAAAAATTCAAACCATTAATTGCTACTGAAGACAGTATATAAAGTACACTTTATTCCAAATAACCGTCTTTGCAATATTTTTTTTTCCTGTTTGTTTGCTTGTTTCGTTACCTGGGGCTTACTACTTTCAATAAATATTTCCAAAAGTCATCATGTATAGATTCATTTCAAAATCATCTCCAATTATTCGTCAGACCACGTCGAGAATAACTAGACAATATTCAACTAGATCTTCATCTACCACTAATGTCAATTCCAAATATCTCGTTGGAGTTTTAGTTCCTACTGTTTTAGCATTTGGATATTTCACTCAATCCACCAATTCAATCCAAAATGCTTCTGCTGCTGATCATATTAGAGAAGATTTCGCTGAAGGTGATGCACTTGCTAGAGACGCTCAAGAAAGATTAGAAATCACCCAATCCAAATTACAAAAAAAGCAAGAAAAGACTGCCATTGAAAAGGATGAAAAAAAGGCTGTTGAAAAAGCTGAAAGTAAAGACCGCCAAAATGAGCAAAAGAAGAAGGACCAACCTGAAGTTACCAAAAAAGATGATGACAAACCTTCCATCAAATCCGATGATCAAAGTAAAGGTAAAGGTAAAGAAGGCGAGGGTAAAGAAGATGAAGGTGAAGCCAAACAAGAAGCTGCTTTTAACCCAGATACTGGTGAAATTAATTGGGATTGTCCATGTTTGGGAGGAATGGCTCACGGACCATGTGGTGAAGAGTTCAAGGAAGCATTTTCGTGTTTTGTTTTCTCTGAAACTGAACCAAAGGGTATTGACTGTATCAAGAAGTTTGAAAACATGAGATCCTGTTTCAAGAGATACCCAGAACATTACAAGGATGAATTATACGATGACGGTGATGAAGAGCAAAGCACTGCTGCCACTGAGCATATTGTTCTTGAAACTACTGATCCTGCTGTGCAAGAACTTGAACAAGGAATTGAAGAAGGTAAAGTCAAACCACCAAAATCTAAAAAGTAAAAACATTAATCTCCCCACCTAACAATGAAAGAGCTACTTTAGAATCAATAAATACGTAAATAAAAGAACTAACTCATTTTTTCTGTAAATAAATACTTTTTGAGTATCTTCTATTATTGTATCTCTTGCCTATTCCCATTATCACAATCAAATCTTGTATATATAAATATTTAAAAGAAAAATAAATTATTATATCGAATTAAACTTCTAAAGAGAAAAATCAACTTAAACAATTGTATTCTCTTCAACATGCACAACCTGAAGAAGTCGAAGGGTTGGGTTGATTCAATCGGTTATGAGTATCTCGGAGATCTATCTTATCAAAATGTTGTAGTCTTCTTCGTTTCATCTCGTTGCCTTCTTCGTCGTCTCCATATAATACATCCACTCCGACTTTTGCAACCTTCTTGAACAAATCCTCCACGACATCCAACTTTTTTGCACTCACTTCCAGTAAACAATTTTCCCAGTCTTCGATATAATCACCCACATTAGCAGTCGTGGTATTGGAAGTTACAATTTCTTTAATCTCGTCTAAATCAACACATCGATCATTGACCTTATCGGATTTATTGCCCACAATAACCACTCCAGGGAATTCAACATGACAATGCTCCATAAATCTACTGAACCAATCCCGTATACTTAGCACCGATTCATAATTGGTGATATCATAGACCAATATACACACATCTGTTCCTCGGTAAAACGCTTGGGATATACTATTAAACCTCTCTTGTCCTGCCGTGTCCCAAATTTGTAAATTAACTTTAGTGATTTTTTGTTTTGTTGTTTTATTGTTTATTGGAGTATTAGATTTTTGGTCATTGTTATGGTTAGGAGCCAATGGTGAAGATGAAGATGGACGTTCAGGTTCCCCTTCCCCTTCATGATCATGTTCATGTTCGTTATCTTGCGGTAGAAGGATTGATGTTGTTAGATAATCACCACCGATCGTGGCTTTATATGCATTGGTGAAGACATGATGAACAAATTGTGACCTTAAACACGTTTTGCCCACTCCCAGATCTCCGAGTATGACGACTTTTAGTGTAGGTACAGGCGGGATTGATTTATTATTGATGTTCTTGTTTGTAGCGGATGTTGATGTTGATGGCGATGAATCACTTGTAACTGTTATGGAGTTGATATTCTTATGACGATTTTTTGGCATATGATTGGAAAAAAAAATAAATAAATATAGGTATAGATAAATAAATAGGGCTTGGTGTGTGTGGTAGGATAATTAATTAATCATATACGAATCTATGCATGCATGGGTTGAACCGTGTGAATCAGGTATACTGTTAGTGGTTGTGAAAATGTCCCCTTATTGATATCTATAATAATCTTGTCACCCTTTCTA
Organism: Candida tetrigidarum; assembly: GCA_030557055.1. Lineage (NCBI taxonomy): Eukaryota > Fungi > Ascomycota > Pichiomycetes > Serinales > Debaryomycetaceae > Candida > Candida tetrigidarum. The sequence continues at coordinate 5,615 of JAKTVF010000222.1, read as the reverse complement.
TTACTTCTAAGAAAAAAATAAATAAATAAATAAATTATGATTTGATTATATCCACAAAATTTCTTCTCAATTCTGTATGTTCTTTTTATTTTTTATTTTTTATTTTTTTTTTGTTCTTTGTTTTGCTTTTTTTGCTTGTGGTTCTCGTCTCGTTTCTTTTATCATCAATACAACAGAATAAAAAAAATTCTACAACAACAACAAAAAAAAAAAATAGTTGCTTTGTTGGTCAATATTACTTTTCCTTAGTTGCCATTCCAGACCCCTCGAAAACAAACTACCATCATGAAGATCTACTACATAGGTATTTTAACTACCAACAATGACAAAGCCATAGAATTAACCTCCGCTAGAGACTTATCACAATTTTCATTTTTTGAAAGAAACGGGGTGTCTCAATTCATGACTTTTTTTTCTGAAACCGTTGCTCAAAGAACGGCTGCCGGTCAAAGACAAAGTGTTGAAGAAGGTAACTACATCGGCCATACATATACTCGATCGGAAGGGATTTCCGGGGTCATCATAACCGATAAAGACTATCCTGTGCGTCCAGCTTACTCATTAATAAATAAAATCTTGGAGGAATATTTATCATTACATTCCGCCAAGGAATGGGAAAATATCCAAGCCACCACTCCTGATTTGGCCTACTCACAGTTGGAAACATATTTGAAAAAATACCAGGACCCAACTCAAGCCGATTCAATAATGAAAGTGCAACAGGAATTAGATGATACCAAAGTTGTGTTGCATAAAACTATTGAAGGGGTATTACAAAGAGGTGAGAAATTAGATGCCTTGGTTGATAAATCCGAAGCGTTGTCTAGTTCTTCAAGAATGTTTTATAAACAAGCTAAAAAGACAAATTCTTGTTGTGTTATTATGTGAGGGTTATTATTGGTGCCAGCCGTGTCAATTTGAAAGGTTTGCATATTTTTTTTGAAATTTTTTTTTTTTTTTTCTTACTTCAATATATAAATTGTTTACAGGGATATTATATACTTACAAGAAGATTGATTTCTATTAACTAACCGTCGTTCTCTTACTATAACTCTCTTTCTCTCTTTCTATATGTATTTATATTTTTGATTACTTTTGGATTTGTTTTATATATCGAATATGTAGAAGGCTATATACCTTTTTTTTGTTGCTTTGTAATACAAATTATCCTAATATATATACAGTCATTAGTATCTTTACTCATTTAGACCAATCTTTCAAATATGTCAAATACATGAAAAATGGAGAAGTCCTTATTGTGGTGGGTTGGCCTTGACAGCATCAAAAGCTTTCAACAATTTACGTCTGGCTCCTAATGCAGCAACACCTTTGGCTTCTAATTGATCATTGTCCAATTCAATCAATTCTCTCCACGGTATATCTTTCAAGCAGTCTGTGTACTTGTGTAATCTTAATAACTTTAACCACACTGGAATATTGTTTAATAATTCCAAACTCGACACTTCGGCTGGCATCGACGATGTACCTGATGAAGAGTTCGTACTCATCGTTGAACTATTATTGTGTTGCATTTGAGCAGCAGATGTAGGTGAGTGAACTTTCTTCTTATGTTGCTTTGCTTGGTTATTGTTATTATTGTTGATGTTGTTGTTGTGGATATTGTTGATGTTGCTGTTGATGTGATTAGTTCTGTGAATATTTGCTGGGACAGATGAAGAGTTTAATGACCGATTAATACTGTCTTCATAATTTATCGCGTGGTTTCGTGACACATTATGTTGCTGCTGAGCCTGTGGTTGACCGTGCTGGGTCCAGCCTGATGAGTGTAGGTGTTTTCTATTTGAATCTAAGGCAACTCTAGAATTGATGGTCGCCAACGCGCCCAATTTCAAATCCATATCTTTCCCTTGGTTAGCAGGACCAGATGAGCTGGATTGCCCTAATGGTGTGGTATTATACTGGCTATAGTAGTTGTTCATACCATTAGTATTACCCGATGGAGTGCCAGCAGCTAACTGTAAGAAATTGGTCTTCTCATACAAATGAGAAGTTGGTGATTTTTCTCGGTCAACTTGTACTTGGTGTTGGTGTTGCTGCTGTTGTTGTTGAGATGGAGGCGATGCATATTTCGCATTGTTGACAAACGGATCAGCAGACTTTGGTCTTAATGGTTTGTCGGCAAAATTAGCATACTGTGGGTTTCTCAATGCCGATGAATGTTTGGGTTTGGATCTATCATCATGAATACTCAATTGGTCCATATCCGAATAGAGATCTTGACTATATTGATTATATGGAGACATGGCAAAATGTGGTAGTAGATTGTTCTGCTGTTGGTTTTGTTGATATTGAGAACCGACACTTCCTGCACCACCTTGCAAATGAAGATCCAATTTCGATTGGAAAGTCAATAAAATATCAAGGGGCAAATTGGCACACAAGTAATCAATCATCGTGATATTATCTTGAGGACTTAAGTTCTCAATCCAGTTGCAAAATACAATTAAATCCAGATAAAAATTTGATGGTTTGGTGGCTTGTGGAGCAGTGAAAACGTTTTCCTGTCTTTGGTGGTGTTGTGGTTGTTGTGGTTGTTGTTGATCATGTTGTTTGAAAACACTACTGAAATCATTGGCTGATTGAGGTCTGTTGGGAATGGCACCCAAATTTCCTGCTAAAAATGAATTTCCTGTAGATGGAGAACCCACCAAGTGTGAGGTACTTTTGTTCAACAAATTGTCAAATTGCGGGTTAAGTGAGGAAAATTGTTGCGCTGGGGATAATCCACCTAGATTGTTTTCATTAAGCAATGAATTTGCTGTTTTTCCTAACAAATCTGAACGTAAATGTGATTCATACCTTGAAGCTGCGGGAGCAACCAACGCTGGTTTACTGGATTGAGCGCTACTGCCACTGGACAACAGCTGTTTTGGATCTTGGGTCTGCTGTTGAGGATCGTTGGATTGTTGTTGAGGAGGCGCACTCTGGGTGATGCTTCTTAATGGACTTGTTAAGTCTAAATCTAAATTAGCGGTCAAAGTTTCAAACTCGTGTTGCAAATTGTATCCAACACTTTGTTGTCGATTGGCGTGTCCAGTTGGCAATATATCGACATGATTAAAGGTACTTGAATCTAATGGTGGAGGAGACAATATAATAGGTCTTTGAGGATACTCACCTGATGGTGACTTGTTTATTGAACCTTGTGGTTGTTGAGGATGTTGGTGATCCATGTTGTCAGATGTACGATGATGTCCAAACGTGTGGTCTCTTCTTCCTCCAATATCGAAAAAAAAAAAAAAAAGAAAAGAAGACAAAAAAAATTTGGAAATATAATAGAATAAGGTTTTTCCTTTCGTTCTTCTTTAACTGGACTTGACTTGATTTGACTTTATATAACTTTTAATTCAATCAACAGTTCATTAAAGTATGAAATTGAGGACCTAAAAAAAATTGAATCAAAAATGACACTCAAGAGTGGTGTTTATTTGTGCTTCCAAAGTGTGATGATGGGGAAAAGAGAAAGACAAGGATGAGAGAAGTAGAAAAAAAAAAAGGTTCTTCCTTTTTTTTCGTTCTTTCTTCGTTCAGTTCCTTCTTTCCTGAGCGTCCACAATATAATTAATGCGATGTGTTTTTTCACTTAATAAGCCAAAGAAAAAAAAAAAAGAAAATTCACTCATGGCGAAGAGCCATTCTCACGAAACAAAGAGAAATGTCGACGTGGATGGAAGTGTACTGTGGCCATTTTTTTATGGACGTAGAAGAGAAAAATTCTACAACGTTCTCAGGTGCTAAATTTCACAAACTGCAAAATAAATTACATGTAAGTCCATTTTCTTTCGTATACTTTTGGAAGCGTAATTTTTAACTATTTCTTGTCTCATGAAATTCAATCGTAAATAATGAATATATATATAAATGTATGTATGTATAAATGTATGTATGTATAAATGTAAAAATAAAATAAAAATAAAATCCAAACTACTATTATTCAAAATAAAAAAAAATTCCAACTCTATAAAGTGTGTTTAATAAAACTAATAATTGTACAATGATAATAATAATAATAATAATAATAATAATATGATAACCAACTAGACTCCATTAAAATAATTCCATTAATAAAAAAAAATTTTTTTTCAAATAAAAAGATAAATTTATGAATGCAAATAATATGTATATGTATGTGTGTGTGTGTGTGTGTTTGTTACATGCTTTGAAAAGGGTATACTCTCTCTTTTGGGTTTTATTTTTTGGTTTTTGGATCAAGATTTGGCTCTCTCCAACCAGAAGTTCTTATTATGCAGAATTATATCACAGGTGTATTGCAATTGTGGCAACAATTCGGCAATATTGTTAAACAAATTCTCAGCAAACAAGTTGATAAAGAAAATTTGTCCTTTATGCAAATTTGGTTGTAACGTTAGTATCTCCTTTAAGTTGTCAGGGACATGATCATATGCTAAATCCTTGGTAAGATCAAGTATTGATGATGCCTCACTCTCATGATTGATTAAATTCTTGAGTGTTTCGACTTCTGCAAACTCACGTGACAAGACCATAGCCCATTGGGAGGAAACCCTCAACGGTCTAGTGACGTTTGAAATATCAGCACATTTGATTAACAACGCCGAAATCAACTTAACCGTGTTATCATGGTTCAATATTTCGTTGTTGGTTTTGAAGGACTTTAATCGGTTCACATATTCGTTATGTTCACCCATATCTGTGGCAAGGATGGAGGATATTATCAAGTTTCTGACAGTAAACTCCGTCTTCTTATCGATTGTCTTGGCAAGTAAGCTTGGCCAGCATACTGCCAATACTTTATTTATGAAAACAGATGAATGGTAGGATTCCAACACCGATCTGTCGTTGAAAAGCAACGCCGTTGGTGCTTTGAACTTGATCATGAAATCATTGGTGGTACCTGGATGGCCAACATCATGACCTAAAGCAGCAATCAACAATCCTAATGTTTGAATTGGACTGAGATGTGCTATATTGTTATCCACACCGTTCTTCAAAGGAATCAATTCGGTGGCATTATCGGATTGTGATTCGTATTCTGTTTCCGGGTTGGTTATGAATTGTGCAAATGGAGGCAAGCTTCCTAATCTGATGACAAAGTGGAAACAAGCTTGCAACACATCAACTGCATGACGGAAATTGTGGAATGGATTCCCGTTACGGTAGGTGTCTCTGACAATGAAAACAAACCCTAATAACTCGTTACCAGAGAGTAAATGAAATGATTCATCATCGTTCACATTGTTACTGTCACTGCTATTGTCATTCTCTTGTTGTTCGTGTTTAAAATGCTGTATGGCGTAATTAATCATTAGGTAGACACAATAAACCAAATCGTCGTTGGATAACTCGTGTGCTGGGAAACTCCAGTGGCCCACTGCAAAACACAATTCTGACAATCTCTTAGTGGAGGAATTTTCAAGCAAATCAAAAAAGTTGATCTCCTTCATTATCAAATCCTTGAAATGGATCAATTGTTCTGTGGTTTGTATAGAGCGCGATGCATTAACGTTGAGTACATAGCTCATGGTTGGAATAACACCAGCAACTTTGGATTGGTTATCATACAAACAATTGTCAATTTCACAATTAAAATGAGTAGTGCCAGTCCAGTTACCCAC
>JAKTVF010000221.1:0-17558 GCA_030557055.1 Candida tetrigidarum | reverse complement strand
TCCGGTGTGGATTTAAGAAATGGTGATATTTCATCTGAAGCCTTCCAATATTTGTGTAATGAGACAAGCACCACCGTTATTTTAACAGAAAAGTCTACGATAATTGCAACACATTCAGAAACAACAACCCAGACAGATGGGGAGACATGCTTGGGAGAATGGGCGGCTTGTCCAACAGAATCATATTAGCATATCTTACAGACGTCTTTGGGATTTACCACATGAACTCCTATTGTATCATTTACAAAATAGGTTTGCCTGAAGGTAGGGACGAAGCTTTCTTGACAAAGGCACATGACGCGATGAATGACGTGTTGCTTGCCCAAACTGCTGCAACTTTCAAGACTGAACTCATCTCCGACAAGGCCGAATTAGAAACACTTGAGTCATCAGAAGACGTGGATACTGCTTTAATTGAGGAAAAGAAAGCATTGATCAGGCGGAAAGAAGAATACATCTATGCTTCAGGAATAAACATCTTCAAATTGTCGTTGATCGACCATACATATGCCATAATGGAATACGCGGCGGGTGCTCCAGGTTTTGCTGAAAAGTTTGGACATCAGAATATTAAAAAATTGGTAGATGATTGTATTCCAAGAGAATTTAAAATCACCTTAGAAGAAAAGGAATATGAAATCCATAATATTTCAAATGAGTTCAATCAATTTATAAGAGGATAATTAGGTCATAACTTATATATAGGTGTACCGCGCGAACTATGTTTATTTTTTTTTTTTTTTTAATTACAAATTTAAGCAAAACTTCAATGAAAATTCTAAACAAAAAAATACAAGATATCATCTTCATCTCTCATTGACTCTTATTACCAGTTTCTTCACCCCCTCTCGCTATCACTTCATATGTTTTACAGTTTTGGCTCCTTCTCCTTCCCTACCCCCCTAAATTGACTTTGTTTCTTCAACACCACTTGCTTTATTCCTCTCATCACTCACACTTACCCATACACTAGCTCATCTTCCACCTCTTCATGTCATACTATACACCCCGCTACGTGTAATTATTCTTGTTGTTGAAAAACGCGAAAAAAACCACAAAACCACCCAAAAATGGATAAAATAAAATTCCCAATCCCAACACTCCGCAGATCCTTTTCAGCCGCCTTTTTCTTGTCGCCTTCAATAGGGTCTTCAAACATACCTTTAACCATCTTCCATCACAACCCTTCTCTACATTTAATCTCCTACATCTCCCCCGACAATCACCTCCCATCATCTCTCATTAGTCAGGAGCGTGTGAAATTTTCATCTAATTATTCTCCCTGTCCCTCGATTGTTAGTTTTTTTTTCTTGGCATTAATGATAAAATAGATAATTTCCTATACTACAGCAATTAACCACATAAACACCACCTATGCGCCTCCTTTTTTGAACCAGTAACAACCCAAAATGTACCATTCCCGCTCCAAACAGATTTTTTTTTCTTCTTATCCCCCGAAAATCATAACACAAAATATTTTTTTTTCTCTACCATCCCCATTGTCCCCCGACTGTAGCCAATGGCGGCGCGGTGTATTATTTCCACTTTTCGGAGACACAAAACCCACAGGTACGAAAACGTTTTCTTCATTCCATCATCATGAACGTGTATATTGGTTAAGTTTCACTCGTCTATGTACAAGTGTCATCTTCATCTCTATATAAATACCTGATTACTCCCTGGATATTTCTCCCATTGTCCTTTTTTTTTCTTCCTACTCTTCATCTATTACCACATTAACAATGCAATTCTTACCTGTTTTAGCCCTTAGCGCCCTTGCAATTGCTGGCAATGCCCCAGTCTCCACCGACTCTACCAACGCCGAATCTTTGGTTGCCACTTTTGAAAAATCCGCCAAATCAAACATCGAAGGTACCATCAAGTTTGAACCAGCCTCTAACGGTACTGTTTTGATTAGTCTCGATATTTCTGGTTTACCATCCACCGGTGGTCCATTCCCATTCCATATCCACGAAAAACCAGTCCCAGAATCCGGCAACTGTACTGCCACTGGTGGTCATTTCAACCCATTCAACGGTACTGCCAACGCTACCACCCCTGCTGCTTCTGAACTTGGTGACATTGCCGGAAGACACTTCCCACTCACTGGTGACTCCGTCAAGACTAAAGTTGATGACAACTACATTTCCTTGAACCCAGATAGCAAGGCCTACATTGGTGGTTTATCAATTGTTATTCACAACAGTACCAATACCAGATTGACCTGTGCCAACCTCATCAAAGGAACTAACTCATCTTCAAACTCTTCCTCCTCCTCATATTCTAACTCCACCACCTCGTCATCTTCCTCCAAAGGAAACTCCTCCTCCACCTCATCATCCTCCTCCAAAGGAAACTCCTCCTCAACTGCTGCTGCTGTTAATGGCGTTGCCAAGAACGAAATCGCCGGATGGTTGGCTGCTGGTGTGGCTGGTATTGTTGCCGCTATGATTTAATCTGTATAGTTTTTTTCTTTTGTAGCCACACCCGGGAATTACGTCCCCCCTTTTTTTTTGTATACTTTTTTTTACCCGCGCTAATGCGCGCTATCTCGGCACAACCCGAATTTCATGTTTAAAACAAATATATACGTATTTTAGTTCTTTTTTTTTTTTTCTCCACTTATTATATAAACCCTCCAATATCTCCCTCTTGATCTTAATATTCTTTTCCATCTTATACTCCACAACTACAAACATGACACAAATCCTCACTCCAGATCAATTCCAATCCCAAATCGTTTCTCAATACACCGACGTCGTTGGTGAAAAGTTAGGCGGAAAAGTTTTATCCTACTCAGACCAATGGTTTGCCGATGCGGAAAACTTGATTAAACCAAAACCACCAATCAGAGATGCTACAAAGTTTACCTACTCAGGCGCATGGTACGACGGGTGGGAAACCAGAAGACACAATGAAGCTGAGGCTGACTGGGTCATCTTCAAACTCGGCGTCAGTTCAGCAAAATTAATTGCGTGCGAAGTCGATACCGCTTATTTCACCGGGAACCATGCTCCGTATATCTCAGTGGAAGCCATCCAAAACTTTGACAATGACAAGTTGCTGGACAATTGGGAAACCGTTATCCCTAAAGTTGAATGTCGCCCTCTGCAAAAACATTTCTTCTCCAGAGGGTCGTTGACTTCCAAAAACTACACCCATGCCAGATTGAGAATGTACCCTGACGGTGGTATCGCCAGATTCAGACTTTATGGGCAAGTCATCCCTGTGGTTGAAAAATCCTCAGCCCCAGTAGACTTTGCATCCGTCAAGAACGGGGGTGTTGCTATCAAAGTCAGTGACCAACATTTCTCAACTGCTGATAACTTGTTGTTACCTGGTCGTGGCCACGATATGTCGGATGGTTGGGAAACCAAGAGATCCAGAGAACCTGGCCACACTGACTGGGTGGTTATTAGATTAGGGGCACCAGCCAAGTTGCTGAAGATCGTTGTTGATACTGCCCATTTCAGAGGTAACTTCCCACAAAAGGTCAACGTCAAGGGGGTCAATGTGACTGATGAATCCAAGATTGATCCGAAATCCAACGATTGGGAAGTCATTGTTGCTGATACTAAAACATCTGCCGATAAAGAACACGAGTTTGCTGTGAAAGACACTTCCAAAGTTTATTCTCACATAAAATTAACCATGATCCCAGATGGTGGTGTCAAAAGAATTCGTGCATTCGGTGTTCGTGGTTAAAGAATCATTAAAAAAAAATATCCCTCTTTCATTTCTTTTACGTTTTTTTTTTTTTTTTTTCATTAGATTTTTTTTTTTTTTTTTTATTTGGCTTTATAGTTATACTCTTTCTATAGATGAATAGACGACTACTTGCATACATTCAACAAAGAGTTCCGGCTCGATATGTTCCCTTTTCTGATAGTGATCTCACCTATGAGTCACAATTGGCGTTGGTGGAGGATATGACTCCCATACTATCATTGAACCCATATTACACCAAAACCATCCTACGAGAGTACATTGCCAAAATCGAAACCTCAGATCAAGAGATTGCTGACGAACTTTATGAGTTATACTGTGACCCTCGTGTCCTAAATGCCAAGGAACTAGACCCATCACATCCAGATATCATCACCTACGACGCGTCTGGGTTTGTAGGTGATAGTAACGTCAAGACCACCATTACCATAAAAGAAACACCCAAATTAATTTCAGGAGCAAACACAACTGGCTTGAGAACATGGGAAGCAGCATTATACCTATCCAATTACCTAAACAGTGACACTCCTCCTTATAACTTCACAGACAAGACGATTCTCGAACTCGGGTGTGGCACCGGCTTGGCCAGCTTGGCAGTTGCGAAACATACACACAACATCAACCAAATTATCATGACAGACGGTTCTACAAACGTGTTTGATCACATTACAGAGACTATAAATTTAAATGGCCTAACAAACTCCAACCTCATCAAGTGCCAGCAATTGATTTGGGGTGAACAGACTAGTACCATCACCGGAGATATCGATTACATTATTGCTGCAGACATAACATTCGATAGCAGAATACTACAACCATTATGTGTCACCATCAATGACCTATTTCTCAACAACCACTTACAAGCTGCCGTCATCAGTGCCACCATCAGAAACAAAAACACCATACAAGACTGGGAAGCACACCTAAACAAATGGTTCCCCGACAGATGGCGCATTAAACTGTTTCACCCAACCCCAAACTCCATTGATGCAAACTGCTGGTTTGATGTAAACACCCAAGAAATACGTATATACGAAATACATAGTTAACCCTGTTCCTGTATATACGCATTGTCCAATAATATCGCTGTACCAGTTACCGGAACCTGTCGCACTCCCATAAAAAAATGAAAAACATAGAGAGAGAAAAAAAAAAAAATTCACCAAACGAAAACGAAAGTGCTTTTCATCCATTCCTATTACCGAATCTTTAAAACACTTACTTGATTGAACATTAAAGATGGCCGTTCCAAGATTTCCATTCCCAGTCTTAAAATCATACTGGCCATACGCCACTGGTGGTATGTATTGTTTGCACATGCACAATTGAATCCAGGTGATACGCACCATAAACCCAACGTTCATTATTGTTTCTTTATATATACTAACATTCTTCAACTTCTAGCTGGTATAACTTACTACTTGATCTACAAGGCATCCATTGCTTCATCCAACTCCGATGAATTCATCAACGACCCAAGAAACCCAAGATTTGCCAGTGGTGGTAAAATCGTCGATTTGAAAAACAGAGATTAGAGAGGGAGAAGAAGGTGTTTCCGGTTTACTAAGAAATGGGAACGACGTTTCATCATTACTTGCCGTTAAATATTCCTATAAAAATTCGATATATATAAATATATATATATAACATCCATATATACACAGTTATCATATAGACCCAATCAAATCGTGATTTTATGTAATCAACAGTGACCGCACATTTTTTTTTTTTTTTTTTTTTTTTTGCTCTATATAGATGAGCCCAACTGAAACTATTACTAATATCATCACCTTCCACTTTCTTCTTTCTCCAACCGATCATGTTTCAACGAACCTTACGTATTCCTAAAAGACTCTACCACTTTAAAACATTACCCACACCAAACCCAAATGCTTTAAAATTCATATCTGAAGAATGTCCTATCTTGCCAATGGAAGATAAAACATTTGAGTTCACAACCACCATGCAAGCAATGCACTCCCCATTGGCGTTGATGCTTTTCAAAATCCCTGGAGTCAACTCGGTGATGTTGGGACACGATTTCCTTACCGTCAACAAACAAGACTATATTCCATGGGCTAATTTGAGACCAGAGGTCGTGGAGCAACTCGATGAATTTTTAACCTCCAAAAAACAACCGGTGATAACCAAAGAGTTGATCGACAAGGCAAACGAGGAAGCCGAAGCCGAAGCCGAAGACACCGAGTTGGTATCTATGATCAAAGAATTGATCGATACCAGAATCAGACCGGCCATTCAAGACGATGGTGGTGACATCGAGCTCAAAGGGTTCGACGAGGAAACAGGCAGAGTGTTTGTCAAGCTACAAGGTGCCTGTAAGTCATGTAGTTCTAGTGAAGACACTTTGAAAAGTGGTATTGAAGGTATGTTGATGCACTACATTGAAGAAGTGAAAGAAGTGGTACAAATCTTGGACCCTGAGGAAGAAATAGCTATGAAAGAATTCGAGAAATTAGAGCATAGATTAAAGAACAACGGCAACAACCAGAATGAAGATCAAGCCCCGCCTAATTTATAGAGTGTAGTTCTTGTGTGTATATATATTTATTTACTTATTGATTGCGTTAAATATTTCTTGTCTTAATTCACTAGACTTTATATCTTTGTTTAATTGAGCGTTGGACTCTTTGAGTAACCCTTCTTCGACGCATTGTTTCCCAAGACATATCCGTATTTGTTCAAATAGATCAGTGAGCCATTTATCGGTGAATGAAGTCCATACTTTGGAGACTTGGTTGAATCCAAGAACTAAACCGAGGGTCGCCAACGCCATACACTCATTAGCAGCATAGCCAAAGTATTGAAACCCAAGGAACGATATAATTCCAATTGGCAATTGGTAGAACAAGAAACCTTCTGCTAGTGCCCGGTACACTTTGGGTTGTACTTCTTCAGCCACTCTTTTGTTGATAACTTCTTTTTTCAATGCAAATAATGGATTGTTCACTTCACTCTCACTAGGATTGATCTTCCCCTTTAAATAGTTGTAATTCTCAATACTTTTATTCAAAAAATTGTTCAAGAAGAAATCCTTGATTGCATATTCCACATTATCGTTGCGATAATACAATCTCCACCACGCAAGGTCCTTATGGAAGAATTTAACAGTGTTTGGTTCAAACACATCCTGCAACTCCTGGTTGACCAAATCAATAAACCTCGATATCTCTATATTGGAAATTTCATTCGTCTCTTCGGGTGCGGTTGTCAGTTCGATCTTGTTCTTGATATTCAGTTTTATACTGTTCAAGAGCCACGCACTCAACACTGGCACCTGCAAAAACCAGTTGATGGCTTTGTAGAACTCGTAAATATTACTCTTCGTCATGTTGTCAATAAATACATCTGACGATGCCACTCCCGTATCAACCATTTCTTTAATTCCTTGATACGCAAGCTGACTATTGATCTTCACAATATGGCTAGAAGCTCCATTCCTGAAACTGACAGGTGTCGATTCCGAACTCAGTGGGGTATACTCTTGGTTATCTATGACATTAAGGAGGATTTTGTTTCTGGTGGTTGGTGGGTAGTTTAAATTACCCAATTGATTAGAAACATTGATAAGGAACACATAATCAGAAACCTCGGATGCATCTTCTACTTCTTCAATAATCAAATCAGCTGTCTCTTGCACATCAACACCAAAGTTGTTCCGATAAGTAGCTGATAGTATGGGAGACGGAACTCCAAATTGTTTATTTCCTGAGTCAATGACAACCTCCTGGCTGTATTTGTACTGTCCATTGTGATCCCTAGCTGCAATTTGGTCAAGCCAGATCTCGCTATTAGAAGCCAATGGGTCAGCGAGCAAAGATTCGATGATCTTCGAACTGCTTCTTGTTTGTTCATTCTCATAAACAACTCCAACTTTTATTGCCGGTATCTCCAAAGTCTTCTTATTCAATCTGACATACTCGTTTATATCATTGTTTATGATATGGTCATTTGGAAATGAACTTTTGTAGTTGGCCAAATTATAAATGAGTGGGTTGTTGTGACACACTGTAGTTGCACTCAACAGTCTCTTGGTAACGACTCTAGAGAGCGCATTGCAAACCACACCACGTCTCATCGCTATTCGTTCCATCAATGTGTTTGTTATTATTATCATATGTTATACATCCACGGTGGGGGTGGGATGGGGGACCTTGCTGTGTTTATGTGTGGATTGGCTGTAAAGTAGGGACCGGAAAATTATACCAATAGAAAAGCAAAATAAAAAAAACATAAAAAAAAAAAAAAAAATACTTGCTCGTAAGTTTATGCAGTCCCACAATTGGTAGTGATATGATGTTTATGTAGTATCTACCTATTGTCTGGCTTATAAGTAGTTGCTTCTGATCACCAGTTCTCTTGTCATCCATCTCTCCTACTCTATCTGAATCAGTTTGTTCTACAACCTTGTGTAAACCACTCACTCCCCTTTCCAATCTATCAGATCCAAAACACATAGCAATATCACCCACACTCGGGAAACCTCGGAGATATCACAAGAAAAACAAATTCTTAAACAATAAAAATAGACACATAAATCCAAAGATTCTTAAACATTCCAATATTTGTCATCACCAGACTTCTTGTCGAGTTCATCACCGACACAACACCACCCTGATTTTTTTTATTTTTTTTAACTTACTTTTCATATCTCTTCTTTGTCTTTCCTTTATATCTGAGAACAACAAACAATGAACGAACCACTACTAACAAGAATCACCCGTATGGTGAAGAAATATGTCACATTCATTGGTCCTGGATTAGTGGTTAGTGTCAGCTACATGGATCCTGGTAATTACCTGACTTCAGTATCCTCGGGGTCAATGTACCAATACAAGTTGTGTTTCATAATCTTTATGGCCAACATCTTTGCGATTATCTTGCAAATATTATGTGTCAAGTTGGGTACAATCACCGGGTTGGATTTGGCGGAAATGTGTCGTTTGAATTTGAACCCGAAATTGAATCTTTTCATGTATTTTTGTGCAGAGATTGCCATCATAGCCACCGACTTGGCCGAGGTTGTTGGAACCGCCATTGCGTTGGAGATTTTGTTTGGCATTCCGTTGCTTTATGGGGTATTGATTACTGTCTTGGACGTGTTGATCGTGTTGATGGCGTACCGTAAAGACGGCACCATGAAACAGACCAAGGTATTTGAAATCATTGTCTCGATCTTGGTGGCTGCAACCTGTGTGTGTTTTGTTGTTGAGTTGTTCAAATGTGACTTTCCACCAGGGTCTGGGTGGGAAATATTCAAGGGGTTTTTACCTGTTAACAAGCAAATCTTCCAAGAATCAATGGCGCTATTTTTAAGTTGTGGGATCGTGGGTCTGACGGTAATGCCACACTCGTTATACTTGGGATCGGCATTGGTGCAACCAAGATTGAAAGAATACGACGAAAAACACACCGAACTCCAATCGGAGCAAGAACCACTACTTCAAGCAACTGCCATTAGTAACAACAGTAGTAGCAGCAACACCACCACCAACAACAGTGATACGGGAGGTTTCCAACCTGTAACAGTCAGGTCAAGATTGCGTAGAATCTCGGATGGGTCACTCTTAGCACACAAGTACAAACCATCATATGATGCTATCAAATACTGTTTGACTTACTCCTACGTTGAATTGGTGTTGTCGTTGTTCATTGTTGCTGTATTCGTCAATTCCGCGATTTTGATTGTGGCAGGTTCCACATTATACGGTAAACCAGATGCAGCCGATGCAGATTTGTTATCCATCTACGAAATGTTGTCCTATTACATTTCACCGGCTGCTGGGTTAGTGTTTGCCTTGTCAATGTTATTTTCAGGACAAAGTGCGGGGATTGTATGTACCATGGCAGGACAAATTGTCAGTGAAGGTTTTATCAATTGGACAATCGAACCTTGGAAAAGAAGAATTGCTACCAGAGTGTTGGCCATTTTACCGGTAGTTCTTGTTGTTGGAGCATTAGGAAGAGAAGGGGTTTCCAAAGTTATGAACTCCTCGCAAGTTGTATTGAGTTTCATCTTGCCAATTGTAAGTGCTCCATTGATTTATTTCACGTCGAAGAAAGAATTCATGACTGTTGTTGATACATCCTCGACAAACGAATCTTCCTACTTGTTGGCCAATGATGTTCCCCAGAAGAAAACCATCAGTTTTGAGAATGGCACCTTCCTTCGTGCTGCCAGTATACTCACTTGGGTGATTATCACTGCATTGAATATTTATTTAGTTATAGCATTTGCTAACGGTGCTGATATTTAACACTCATAGATATATTACAATTACATACATACATATATATATATAATAAAGGAATTTAAGAAATACAGGGATTTTTTATTTATTTTTTTTTCTAGTATCGGGTTGGTCTTTTTCTATATGGAGTTGGACCTTTAAGTGCAGGCAACCTATTCAGTTTACTGGTGGATACCGTGGACGTACCACTGAGGATCTTGTTTGGGGCAACTCCAGGTAATGTTCCACTAAACTCGGAAACCAACACAGGAATCTTCTTGCTGAAATCGTAGGTGAAACTGCCAGGGTTTAGTTTGTACAACCTTATGGCTATGCTGATTAACTTGACCAATCTATTATACAAAACGTACTCCTCGTGTTGCGGCGCCATCGGATTTCGAACATCGCTATTCACAAATCTCTCTTGTCGGACCTTGTTTAATTTCAAAAGTGAAACCGAAATCATCTTTTGGAGTCTCTGTGGATTTATCAATTCCTGTTTGTGATCTTTTAAATATTTCAACTCTTCGTAATTATTAGGATTCCAATTCACCAAGTTGGCAATATTAATTTCGTCAGAACCTGGCTTGTCGGTTGTTTTGACTTTCTCTTGGTCTTTGACTTGCTCCTTGTTGTCCTCTCCATCAATCTTGCTTTCTTTGTTTGTATCCTCAGAACAGCCTTTTCCTTCCTCTGGTTTCTTTTCTTCTTTTTCTTCTTTCACACCCATGAACCCTTTTTTAATTTTGGCAATTTCGGCAACCCCAATGTGTTGCAACCAGATATTAGCCCTCAACCGGTGACCCACTATCGATCTAGTCAGGTCTTGTGATGGGACAAACGATCTATAGTAATTGCCAGGTCCCCAGATATTAGTTGCATTGGAAGAAAACTCGCTGTCTCTGTTTCGCAAAATCGAAAGTTTCTGGGGATTTTCTGCTGATGAACCTGGTTCCAGCACTTTGTTCTGCCCCAGAGTAGCAGGTTTTATCGACTGCGACTTGTAGGTCAACCACTGTGGCATGGAGACAGTGTACCACGTAGGATGAAAGAAATCATGCAAGATATTGGTTGGTTGGTCCAAAGGCGATGGAATCTTGTTGGTCATCGGAGATAAACTATCAAGTACATTATCAGACACCGAATCTTTAATACTTGGGATGACTTTTGCAATTCCATATGCTCCCTTGACTATCGATTTTCTATTGTCCAACTCAGACTTTGAAATGACAGACGAGAAAAGTGGTTGCACTCGTTTGGTAGTTGATTGATTAGCATATTGCTGCTGGTAATAGCCGCCATTTGCTTGCTCTTGGTCTTCTTCCGTCGCCGAAATATAAGTGATAACCTCTCCATTGGCAAGGTTATAGCTGCTGAAAATCTTGTGGAAATCCTCGTCTATCTGAGAGTCAAGTTCGGTTTTGGTTTCCGGCAACTGTTTGTCACCGACAATGGAGTTCCCTAACTCACGCAACAACAATTCCGTGGAGAACTTGTAAAAGAAATCATATTCCTTGTACTGGGGAGATCCGTTTGTTTCCTTGTTTAATAAAACCGATGAGACTGCCTTGATATCGTGATAAAGTTCATACGGTCTGTTATACTGATTGTCGTTGAATTTTTGTTCCAAACTGGTGACCTTATCCACTTTATGTGAATGCAAGGTGTCCACAATCTTCAATGGGTTCTCTTCGAAAAAGTCCAGGGGTAAACTTTCGCTGGTAACAACATCTTGGTTTGTGTGTCTAAAGACTGTGAACAAATCTGGCAAGATATTTTTAAACTTGGTATCTATAGGTATAATGTTAGTAACAAATTTCTTTCATGGGAAAGTAAGATAAATAAAAAGTTATCCATCTAATGATTCAAACATACAGGAAGAGCTGGTACTTTCAATATCTTTTGTCATGATTGTTGGATGCAAAAAAAAAAAAAAAAAAGAAAATTAAAAAACACAACTTCACTATCGAAAGAAAAAAAAAAAAAAATAACACAGCTTATACAGAAACTGTTTTTTTTTGTTCATGATTGTTTTTATTTTGTTTTGAAAAAAAAAAATTCTAGTTCTCGCCCAAGAGCAGAAAAAAAAAACTCTAACTAACAGCTTTCACAATTTTACAATTGTACACGACATATATAATTCCTCTTATACAAATCATAATTCAATTTGAGTGACAACAGCTTTATCTTTGGTGGAGTTTTCAGAAGTCTCCAGGACCACCTCCTCAGTCTTAGTGTTAGCACGCTCTTCTACTGAAACATACTCATGTCTTGCTCTAAAGTACCAGTCAACCACACCAAATACCACAACCAAACCAAACACCACTGAAGAGTAGTTCATGTTACCACTTGTAGCTGGCATGACTGCTGGGAAATTATAAAAGATGAACGCAAATGCAGCCCAAACAAGTAGACCAATGTTGGCCACTAGTCCTAACCCGTGTAACCAGAATGGGCCGTGTTTAATGTCATTTCTTTGGAAAAGCAAGTACACGGTGGGTGGAACATAAGAAAGCAACAAGAATGTCACACACGAAACCAAGATGGAGTTGAAGGCCGTTGTGGATGCCAAATATATGCAACCTATCACAGCCACCCAAAAGTTTTGGAGAAGTTGGGCATTGACAACATTACCTGTTTGGGTGTTGACTTTTGCCCAGAATCTCGACAATGGTAATCCATTATCTCTGGAAAAGCTCCATATACAGCGAGAAGACCATATTTGGCATTGTACTGAACATAAACACGCAGTTAAAAGAACAAGGAACTCCAATCCTATAGCAGCGGCCTTTGACCTCGTTGCTTGATAGAAAATATCCATGATGGGAACTCCAGTGGTAGAATTGAAAATGGCATCTAGATCAGTAAGGGAGAAGAATATGGCAATGGAATACGTAAACGATGTTACAAACCCAATCACAACTGTGCCGAGAATAGCCTTGGGGATATCTGTTTCTGGCGTCAAGCTCTCTTCGGCTATATGCGTTGCAGCGTCGAGACAAGAAAAACTCCAATTTGGATTGATCAATCCAACAATGAATGCAATTGCTGATGATGACCAGCCGGTACCATTCTCGAATTCCACAAACACAAAATGTGCAGATTGGAAATCACCTTGATGCATAGCAGGAACCGCGATGGTAATGATTAAGAAGGACAAAAGGGAAACGTACAACGCACACTTGGATATCAATGGTAATGGTTTTTCCCATACGTTTAAAAACATTAAAGCGAATGTGAACACTTCGTATGCCACGAATACTTCCCAAGTTTTGATTTCATGGTCTGGGTGATTAAGAGACCACATTCCAATCACAGACGCACCAATACTGACAGCTATACTTGCAGTAGTGAAAATGCTACCCACACAAAGAAAGAGACCGGTGATATATGAGCTAACACGGGAGTATTTTGGTGGTGCCAATTTTCCTGCCCAATAAATCTGTCCAGCAGCGTTAGGATAGGCTGAAACAAGTTCAGAAAGGGTGATACCGATACAAGTTGAAAACACAGCGACTATTAGGATTCCGTAAATGATCATCATGGGACCTCCAGAACTTATGCCAGCAACCAATGATCCGGAAACCCCAAACCAACTATTGGTAAGTCCAAATCCAACTCCTAACAATGAGATAACACTATAACCACGCTTAAGTTCTGGCTTGTAACCAGTCTCCGCAGTCAATTCCAAATTAGCTTGAGCTTCTTGAAGTTCGTGATGTTTTTTGTTGCTACTATGGAAGTAGTGTATTACTTTCTGTGGTGCAGTGGTTACGTGGGGACTAACGTTATCTATGATACTTGTCATATTCTTGATGATCTGATAAGAGAATTTAGATGAGACTACGACTTTTGGGAGGGTTTATATATATAAATCGTCATTTTCGTATACACCTCCTTCCCCGGAGGTGTGGATATTTCATACAAATGTAGTAATACAAATGAGTAGGTATTTACTGGTGCATTTTCAGAAACACTCCCCGAGATCATATATCCCACCTTGTGTTTTGTGTAGAAACACCAGAAACCAGTAAAAATTTCCTTCCACAACCCATCGAGGAGAAATTGGGAAATAGGGATTAGGGAGTGTGTGTGGGTGAAAGTGTGTGGAGATCATTCTTACACAAAATGGTATGATCACTGCCGTGTGTGCATAGGTATTTATCTTTTTCATTACGATGTACTCTAACAGACCCACTGGATTGTTCATCTTAGTGTGATGGAAAGTTCTTTTTATGATGAAGGTTGTACAGTTGTCTCTTTAGAGATAGTGGTAAAGTTGAACTGATAACCATATTCAATTTCCAGCAATGGACTAGTTCCTCCTGATCACTCAGAAGTCTTATCACAAGGGTCATTGTTTTGCAATAAAGGTAAAGAGGGGATCTACAACCATTGTTTTTGGTTCACAATTATACAGATTTTGCGTTCACCATTCAAATGCAGTAATTCAAATCTCGCATCCTGTTAGTGATTCAATGCGTCGGTTCCCCTTTACCCAATTCCTTTATTAAAGTAGAGGTACATACAATCAATTATAATATTTTAATTTGTATTCAATACAAAGAGTAATAAATAAGCCCAGAAGCAACAATAACAACAACAGCAATAGAAAACAAATTACAATCGTGGAGATCTCATATTAAACAGGTATAGAAGCAACTGAATGAATGGCTGATATTTGGTTGGATAAGTTTGCTGTTAATTCTTCTTTATGCTTGGCTCTTTCTTCAATGGACACATATTGGCGTTTACCTCTGAAATACCAGTCAAAGACTCCAAAGATAATAGTGAGACCAAACACAACTGGTGAATAATTCATGTTCCCACCGGTAACAGGCATAACGGCAGGGAAGTTGAAAAAGGTAAACGCAAAAGTAGCATACACAATCAACCCAATGTTAGCTACCAACCCAATTTTATTCAACCAAAAAGGACCGTGCTTGATCTGGTTTCTTTTGAATACCAAAAACGATGTTGGAATCAAATACGAAAGCAACACAAAGGTAACACATGCAACGATAAGCGAATTGAATGCAGTAGTTGATGCCAAGTAGATGCAACCAATAATTGCAACACATGCATTCTGGAAAAGCTGAGCGTTGACCAAGTTACCCGTGTTTGTGTTGACTTTGGACCAAATATTAGACAATGGCAAACCATTATCTCTTGAGAAACTCCAAATGATACGTGAACACCAGACCTGACACTGGGTGGAACAGAGACAAGCAGTCAATAACACAAGGAATTGCAAACCAATGGCAGCTGGTTTTGATTTGGTGGCTTGGTAAAAGATATCCATGATGGGAACACCAGTGGTTGAACTGAATATTTCCTCCAAATCGGAAATGGAAAAGAACATGGCAACTGAGTATGTAAATGACGTAACAAACCCAATGGCTACGGTACCAAGGATAGCTTTAGGAATGTCTGTTTCTGGTGTCAAACTTTCTTCCGCAATGTGGGTCGCGGCGTCCAAGCATGAAAATGCCCAGTTAGGGTTTATCAACCCCACGATGAATGCAATCGCGGCTGACGACCATCCAGTGCCATTATTAAACTCAACAAACACAAAACGCGCTGATTGGAAATCGCCTTGGTGCATGGCAGGAACGGCAATGATAATAGTTAAAAATGATGCAAGTGAGACATACAATGAAATTTTGGAAAGTGTTGGTAGTGGTTTCTCATAGATATTGCAACACATCAAGATTAACGTGATCATTTCAAATACAATAAACACTTGCCAGTTCTTGACTTCGTGCTGAGGGTGATTGAGAACCCACATACCAAGAATCATGGTACTGATGGAAATATTGATACTAGCGGTGGTGAAAATACTGCCGGCAGAAGCAAATAGTCCTGTGAAGTACGCACTGATTCTGGAATACTTTGGCGGAGCCAATTTCTGTGCCCAGTATATCTGTGCGGCTGCGTTTGGGTAGGCAGAGGCGAGTTCTGAAAGGGTTATGCCAATGCAAGTGGAAAACCCAGTGAGAATGACAATGCCATAGATGACACACAATGGTCCACCAGAGCTTATACCAGCAACTAAACCACCGGATATACCAAACCAACTATTTGTTAATCCAAACGCAACACCTAGTAATGACCACACACTGAAACTTCTTCTGAGCTCCGGACTGTAACCAGTCTCAGCAATTAAATCTAAATTGGCTTGTGCTTCTCTTAAGAACTTGTCCTGATCAGTGATGTTGGCAGAAGCTAACGGACCTGAATTCTTGTTGAGGATGTTGGGTACAAACATGTGGTCTTCACCCTCAGCAATACTGCCTCTGTGAGCACCAGATTCTTTCTTTTCTAAGAACGTCGACATGGTTTAAACAATAATTTTTTTTGTTTGTTTTGATAATGAAATCCAGTTGAGAAACCTATTCAATGGGATATTAAAGTGTTTATAAACCATTTGGTAAGCATATTTGTGCAACGCCATCTTGATTTGCAACTTTCCCCCAGGAGAGAAGAGAAGAAAACTCAACAGTATAATTAGCGGGCATTTACCCCTCTCACTCCTTCTCTCTCGTAAGAACCCCCATTACTCCGGTCTCAGTGTTTGGTAAAGACTGTTTTGCGGGGATATTCTGACACTCTTATCGTCTTCTGTATCCATATTAAAATAACTCTGTATTTTTTTTTTTTTTTTATAATAAATATGGTACAAAATTGATGCACACATACAATATCTATTGCGTGAGAAATCGAGTCTCCCAACTTTAATTTTTCTTTTTTTAACTTTTTCATGCATTTTATCTCCCCACTAGAAGAAGATGGAATCTATTTCAACTGATTGGTTTGTCTCCTTATTCCCCAGCTCATAACAAGTACATAAACCCCTTTATATATTTGTCCATATGTGTGTGGCTGTTGGTGCATAATCCATTTCTTATGTATTACAATTAAAAGTGATACTTTTAATAAATATTTTCAGCAAAATATGAACAAAAATAAATTTTACATTCTTCTTCTTTTATTTTTTTTTTTTTTTGGATTGTCTAAATAGAGTATCTCTCCGCTTCTAGACAATGGATAAGTGATTCCTACAGTAAACAGAATCTTCTTCATAAGTGTAGCCTCTTCCCCATAAACCATGGTTGTAGAGAAGTGTACAAAACATGTACCGGATAACATTTCCTGATTGGGATTGGTTTCGCGTTACAATCTTTATCAGCGAATATAATAAAACAAGATAAAAACAAAACAGAAAAAAAATTGTGTTACCCCACTAAGCACAATAGATAAACTGATTTTCAAATTGGTTTATGTTTTGTATTGTGTTGTTTTTGATAGCGTTAATTCACTTTTTCTTTTTTTAATAATGGATAATATATCCCGTTATTTAGATTAGAACCCCATTATTGATTAATCTGCAAGATTTTACCACTAAAAGGCAAAACGGCCATTTTTCTCAGTCGGGTTTTCCACCTAAACAAAAGTTTTCTAATATCATTTTCTACAACCACAAGATCACTCCCCCCACCCAAATGCCAAAGAACGAACCAAACCATCTATCCAATGGCATAACCAAACCTAAGAAAAGTAGAAACGGGTGCTTGACATGCAAAA
>JAKTVF010000220.1:0-17569 GCA_030557055.1 Candida tetrigidarum | reverse complement strand
TTGCCCTTGTGCTTGTTTTTCTTGTGCTTGCTGTTGTCCTTGCTGCTGCTCCTGCTGCTGCTGTTTCTCTTTTTCTTGTTTCAAATACTCGCCTTCTTTAATTGTTAGATCAATTTGTTGTACCGGTGGAGAAGTAGTGGCTTTCTTTTTTAATATAATTGGTTTTGCTACTGGTGCTGGCTTGACATTATTATTGTTTCTGGGAGTCTTCTTACCTCTTGTTGTTGTTGGGGTATTCGTCATCATATCAGACTGTTCACTCAATAACTGTGCCAACGATTTACCCGTTCCATTAGTTGGATATGCACTTGGTGAGACAGATTCAGGGACCAGTGGTGGTGGTGATGTTGATGACGATGATTGGGTGGATGGTTGTGGCTTTTGTGGTTGTGGGTGGACTGGTTGTATTTGCTGTGGAGGTTGCAGTTGTTGGTCTGTTGAATCTCTTCTTAAAATTGAAACAGACGGTCTCCTTTCTGTGGACGATCTTCTAGAAGCAAGCGAGGTTCTTCTAAGTTTGGGAGACCCGCTCTCATGAAATTTCCTGATTGTTGATTCGATATCAACATCTTCTTTGTCCCCCAAGGTTTGAACAGTTGTTTTGTTCAAGTTAATTAATTTCTTCTCGATCTCTTGTTGTTTAGACAATACATCCACTGGTTTCGCTGCTCCAAATGGATTCGATTTAGGCTTTGTCAGCGTTGGTACTGGTGAAGGACCCAGAGCTGGAGGCTGACCTCGGGATGGGAGTGCTGGTTGGTCTGCTGTAGCAAACAGTGTTCTTCTTGGTGGGAATTGATTCTGGTTAGGGAAATGATGTTGAGTCGAAGATACAGGACCATGATGAGATGCAAAACCATGATCAAAACCAGGTTCTTTAATACGTTGTTCATGAGATTGTTGGTTTGGGTGCAATTGAGCTTCAAATGAAAGTCGTCTCATATGTGATGACTCATTAACTGGAAGACTATATGATTTCGAGCCTGTCCTATGATGCCCTTGGTGGTGATATCCACGATCATGGGGAGGTGGATGTTGTTGCAATGATCCACGCTGATTCCTTTCAAACTCGTCCAACAATGCCATATGTCTAGGTTGCCGTTGTTGCTGTTTTTGAGCTATAAAGTCTTGCTGGATGTGAGCAATCTCGTCGTAATGTTGTTGATTAAACTCAATACAATGTTGAAAATCGTTGAAATCGGCCACTTCGACAAACACTCGTCTGTTGGCTTTGTAATATAAATCGTGCCATTTTAAGACTTTCGACATATCAGCCGCAGACTCCAATTCCACAAAGGCTACTTGCTTTATAATATGGGTCTCCAAGATATTGGATGCGGGGTCGGTGACAATCTTGAACTTGATATAGGGAGTGAATCTACTTTTAAACAAGTCTTCAATAAATGAGTCACTGGCTGTGATTGGCAAATTCAAAAGCTTGACTATAAAAGGGGGCCCGGATGCACCAGGTTCCCCTCCTTGTCCCAGCTGATGATGTCCATCTCCATTGTAATAATGTCCTTTTTCTATTGGAACAGATATGGACGACATGTCCACATCGGCATCTGCCCAGGATCCTCCGAATGCTAGATTGATTGGATTTGTTAGTAATTTGTTTTGGGGGGATATTTCAATGTCCGATGGCATTGTTTTAAAAATAGAAAATATACGGCACATACATTCATCCTGGAAAAACTCCTGTAAACTCATTTTCTTAGGAGGCACTAGACATTGGGTTTTATAGTTAGTATCGAGTCATCTTGAATAGGTTGTTGCAATCATATTGTATGATTATACGTCTAATTCAACACGTTATGTATGACTCCATTTCCCCAGTAAACAACAAACAAAGAAAAGTTGGGGGGAAAAAAATTAAGACGTTTTGATAATAAGATGTCAAAAAAAACAAAACAAAACATACCCATGATTGTTTCTTCTCTGAATTACGTAAAGGATATAGGGTGAGTTTAGTTGATGAATTGAACAAGCCAGTAGTTGGAACTGTGTGATAATAGATATGCTTGTTTTAGGGTGGTTGTAGTTTTTTGTTTTTTTTCCCCCGTTATTTGATATTGGTATTGATTTGATTTCGTGTGGTGTGCTTTTATTTTTTTTTTTCTTTTCGTCTGTTTTTTTTTTCTGTCTCACCTCCATTTGTTTCGTTTCTTGTATTCCGCTCTGGAGTTGGGAGTTGGGAGTTGGTTTTTTTCTTTTGTTGTGGAGTGACCACACAAATTCCTGTCTATAACTATACTTGGTAACAAAATATCAAGGAGGTCTAGATTGCCAATCATTAAACAAGAAGAGGGGAGATAATGTTTCAAATTTTTATACAAAACTTACATATACATTTACTAATAGTCTGTTCGTTTCGTTGCTGTTGCGTTTTATTTTTCTAAACATATAGAAGTGTCTTTTTTTTTTTGATATCTATTCATATTCTATTTATAAATCAACGAAGTTGTCATAGGTTTCTCTCCAGTTCTTAAAGAAACCATAGAAGAACTTGATACCCAAACCAATATCTTTAGTACCGAGAGTGGCTCTGATGGAATGCATAGACAATTGTGGGATACCTAAATCAATGGCTCTTACCCCGGTTTGACTGGAGATTGATGGACCAATGGTACCACCAGATCTAGAATCGTTTCTGATTTGAAAGTATTGCACTTTATCACCATTCTTTTTGGCAAATTCTTCAGCCAAGGCAAGACCAATGGAATCGGTGGCCATGTGACCGTTTGGATCCAAGGCTAAAGTAACACCAATATTTGGTAATGGTTTGTGGTGTTCCAAGTAAACTTCCTTAAAGTTTGGATTGAGCAAATGGTTTACATCTGCGGATAAAACAATGGAGTTAGCATAGGTCAATCTCAAGCTTTCTTGGGTATCAACACCGTCTGGGTTGACAAATTCTGAGGATAATACTCTAGAAACAACCAATTCTAACAATCCACCCTTGGCACCTTGTCTAGTCAAAGAACCAATTTCTTCATTGTCATATAACCCCACAATTGAGAATGAATCATCAGCCAAAGTGCCATCAACAGTGGATTCAATCAAAGCATTGAGAGCAGCAAAGGAACAAACTCTGTCATCCACTCTTGGTGCAAACACGAATTCCTTGTTGAGACCACCTTTGGTACCCTTTTGGACGTCGTAAAGTTGCAAATCCCATTGCAAGATATCCGCAACTTTAACATTGGCAAGTTTAGCAATGTATCTCAACAATTTCAATGGGTGTCTACCATACAATGGAGACTTCTTTTCTTCTTCACTTGGTTCTTCCTCGTCGTCGTCACCTTCACCTGAGAACCCGATAACTGGAACTGCTTGGGTTTCCGTGTTGAAAGGACCAACAGCTGGCGCACCGAAATGTGGGGCAAGTGTTGGGATATGAGCAATTGGATGTGGAGTCGAATCAACCAATTGTTGACTAACTTTACCCTTTTTATCTTTGACCAATAATCTACCACCAACACCTAAATCTCTATCCCACCAAACACTTCCCAAAGTTCCGGCATATGGAGCAACACCCAATAATTCGTAACCTTCGACCTTGGCTTTAGTGGAGTTTGGTTTTAAAACAGTAGTAAGGGCATCAATATGAGAACCAACAAAACCGAAACCTTTAGAAGGTTTCCAGTCCTTACCAACAACAAAAGCTGCAAGGGATGAACCGTTTCTAATAGTAAAGTACTTACCAGCTTTCAAACTTTCCCAAGAGCTACTTTCTGGGAGGTAGGTGAAACCTTTCAGTTCAAGTTGTTTTTTGAAATGTTGCACAACATGATAGATAGTTGGGTTCTTATAGGTGAATTCAATATACTCATCAGCAATCTTGTTGTAGTATTCGTTGGTGAATTTTGCAACAGAAGTTGGTTTTTGTTGTTCAACTTGCTGTTCGACTTTTTGCGGAGATTTTGGGGCAGCTTGAGCTTCTTGAAGACGTTTCAAGGAGTCGCTGAGTCCGAGAATTATATCATCGATATTTGACATGGTTAGAGATTGTAACTAATAAATGAAAGTTAACAAGTAATGAATTAAAAAAAAAGAAAAAAAAAAAAAGAAAAAGATAACTTAAATATGGAGAGTGAGTCAAGATATGGAATTTCCTCGGAATTTATATCGGAGAGGAGGGAGGGGGGAGGTTGGAGACGACAACGACGATTGTGGTGGCGTGCATTAAAAACGAATGTGCTGTTTCTCGCTCTTATCCAGCACTGTTTTTGTGCTCGTTCGGTATTATTAATTTTTTTTTGTTTGTCTACATATTTTAGTTTTAATTTGGCACTTGTGAGATTCCTAACCAGGAACTCGTGCCGTTTGGCCACTTGTGCCGTTTCGTCATTGGTGCCATGTGATCTAGGGTTCATAATGCTTATTTGTCTATTCGTTTCTATATTACAAGAGTAGTAGTTGTTGTATCTATTTAGATTGTGGTTTCTCACTGGCAAAAGTAGCAGCAACAATCAATGGGAAAACCAAACTCACATCAGCATAGACCTTAACAGAGTGAGCATCGGCTTTGATCTTACCCCATGAAACAGCTTCGTCTGGTCTAGCACCAGCATCCGAACCATCGAATTCTTGACCAGTGTTGATATAAACTGCATAATCAGCCCCATTTCTCATCAAACACGCGTTACAAATATGGTGTTTGATCAAACCACCACCTAAGATAATCATACCAGCTTTGGAAGCAGCCATTGACATGGAGTTGATTTTTCTGATATCGGCAACAATGTCCAATCTTAATTGTTCTGGAGATGCTTTGAAAGTATGGAAGAAAAGCATATCACCGATGGAACCATCCGTGAGGGCAGGACAGAAGATTGGAATCTTGTTCTTATGAGCCCAGTACAACACCGAAGATTCATCATTGATTTCTTTACCCAAACGGTCGATTAATTTAGAAGGGGTCCAGATAGCTTCTGAATCTGCATTTAACCCTTCGGAACCCAATTTCTTCATGGCTGCTTGTTGTTCTTCCAAACACTTGTCTAATATTGGCACAATCCATTCTTCGAAGGCACAGTAATTGTCGTTTGGAACCAATAAGTTACCGATTCTGTTCATCCCTTGATCTCTTAAACCTTTACCTGGCAAACTGAATTCACCCATGTATGTTGGAGCCAAAACCTTGATTAAATCTTCTTCAATACCACCGGCACTGGCCACAATAGCACTGACCATCTTATGTTGCACCAAATAACGTAAAGTATCTCTTAATCCAGACGAAATCAAATTGGAAGTGTAACCCATGAAAACAGTAGTTTTTTGGAATCCATCGTCATCAAATTCCCCAGTTCTTTCATGCTCTTCTAACTCATCTTTATGTTTACCTTTCCAAGATCTCATTTCATCGATAATCTTACAAGCTTTAGATAAGGAAGAAGCTTGGAATCCCATGGTTGACATAGAGTCAATCAAGTCTTTGGCTCTCATGTTGTATGCGTTATCTTTGGAGTAGTCGATACCTTTGACTTCTTCGAAATCTTTTGGAACCGGGATAGAAGGTTTCAACACGGCATCTGAAGCCAATCCTGGAAGTTTATCGTTTGAACTCATGCTGATGTGGAGCGATGTATGGGTATGTGCTTGATGTTGTTGTTGTTTTTTTATAAGAAAATGTTTAGAAGCAAAAAACTAATAAACAATAAAATATAAAGAAAATTTTTCAACCATCACTTTTTCCGCAACCACTGGTGATTTAAATCTTTCGCGATATCATTTTACACAAGTAGATGCGCTAAGCGCTTTTTGATAATATCATATAGAGCTGAGTTCTGGATTATTACATTATGGATGATAAAGAAACAAACATCCCTTAAATTATACGATATTTTTTTTATTATTATTTTTTTTAATGAATATATAAATAATAACTAGTTGGAATAATATGAAAAAAACAAACAATACAATTAACGACAGTTACATAATAGCCAATCCAAGAAGTACTGGATTCAATTGGCCAGTTAAGGTATTTCACATCTATCACATCTTCGTAACATCCGCTCACTTTTATATATATATAAATGCATCCACATCCACTTCAACTTCAACTTCTTCTTCCACCTTATTTCCTCTTCACTTAAACTCTTTCTTTAACTTCAGGTGTCCAGGACTGACATTTAGGTTTGGCAGTATTATAACAGACGTAAGCACCTGGACTATTAGTAAGGTTAGGTTTATGTTGAGCTGGTAATGGATAAGCTCTGGTGGTTTTTTCATCACCAGTTAAAGCGTTAGGTGGGGTGTTGGTACCATAAGCCAACCAATAATGCCAGCCTGGTTCAACTTGTGACATATCTGGACTCCATTGGTTATATTCAACCCATCTGGTACGTAAATGGATTTCTTCTGGGGCATCAGTTTCGTAGAATTTGTTACCAAAGTCATCAACACCTACTAACCAACCACTCTTGGTATCGTTGTGATGTTGGATTTGCCAGGCCGCTCTTTTGAACCCAGAGTTGTAGATGTTTTTTATGGTACGGAAAATTGATGTCGACATGGTGGATTGGGAATTGTCTTGTTGACTCTATATTGTTAATAAAGACTATTGATGATAAATTTTCTGTTTGGTTCAAATTGTTACGTGAGGAAGCAAAACCAAAATCAAAGGGAAAAAAAAAATTCAGAAATTGACTTGGTACTGATTGGTTAGACTGAGGTAATGCGAGACTGTGAAAATTATATACTCCCGATTAGGAAGTCGACGCGAGATATCAAATTCAGTTAAAAAAAAAAAAAAATTGAAATTACCTAAGAGTAACAATAACAACAAACAACTACTCCCCTTCATCTTCCAAACATGTCATCAAACTACACCAAAGAGCTTGAAAACTTACGTAAATTACGAGCTGCATTAGAAGCAGTGAGAGAATCAACCGATAAAATCCTTAAAGATGTCAACACCATATACAAAGAAAACAACCCCACGCTCTTGCAAAATTCAAAAGATTTTCAAAATGCATTGGATAAGATATAATTCGACTAGACTAGTTTTCTATATATCTACAGATACACAGGGATATATGCTACTTAGGTACGACAGTGATATCTGGGAAGTATATATGATGGGATTTGGAGATCTGCAATTTATACTTATCCTTCAAATTCAAATCATCTTTATTCGAGGAAATGATTTTGGAAATTTGGGAAATGTTTTCATTCAATTGACCAATTGTTGTGATTAATTCTTGATACCAGGATACTATTAATGAATCTTTTAAGAAATTATCACGTTTGTCACGGTGGATGTACCCTATTATTCCATTATAGTCTGCTTCAATGCCATGGAGGTTGTTTTTGATATTGGCTAATAATTCCAACACTTTCATGAGGGTTAATTTATTACTTTGTTCTGGGAAAGTGCTCGACTTCAACTTTGATTGGTATTGTTCAAAAGTAGGAATACTTGGGATTCCAATGGATGACCACGGTTTCATTCTAAGATAGTACAAATTTTCCATGGATGTCAAATTGTGGCTTGGACCCTTGGTGAAATCAATGATTTGTAATTTTGACAATACAGCTAGATACGTCGAATGACATTCAACCAAAGTTTTTAACAACTGGTATGATTTGACTAAGTAGTCTTGATTGTAGTTCAAAGTTGCTGTCAATTGTGGGATAATGACTTCTTGGTTATGTTTTTGTAATTGCTTGAGCTGTTCCTTCTTGGCACCTGCTTTGAGTTTCTTGATTTTTTTAGGAATACTAGTTTCAATATAGTTAATTTTACCCATAATGATTTGGCTAACTCTATTTTGGACATGGTCGATGATATTATGAATCAAATAATCTGCGTACCAATATACAAGATACATTTCAAAAGGTTTATAAATCTCCAATGGGATTCCATTCAATAATAGGTCAAGCATGGATTTCATTTTTGAGTAATAAATGTATGACGTTACCGTTATGCTTAGTTCACCTGATGCAAATTCATCACCAATACTGAAATTCTGGTGTAATTCATATTCAAATGATTCCCATGCAACTTGCAAAGTATCCCACAAAATTAACCCTTTGGATAATAGCTGTTGCAGACGACATGGGTTGCTTGCATATGATGTTAAAATGTGATAAGTTCCACTTTCCAAATCTTGTAGTGCCAAAGTATATCTCTCTAACACTTCAGCTTTGACAGAATCTTTTAATTGTGATAAACTACTTTCAAAATTCCCTAAAACTACAGTATTCTTACCGACCAAATTTTCAATGATATCCACCATTAATATAGGTAACGTTATTTCAGACGACCCAAAGATAGATTTATCATCTCTGATGAAAAACAATTGGAATATACCTCTTGTGAATACTGAAAACTTCCCAATTGGGTATTTGACGTTGTATTGTAAGAAGTCAAGCAATTGGTTCGTGGTTGTTATTGAGTTTGCTTGGTTAGTGAAACGATAAGTGGTTTCAAATATCCCGCGAAGCTGAGTCCATACAGTTTCTATGTCGATGTGTCCCAATTCAGTTGGAATATTCTTATTCTCCAAATCTGCTTGGATAAACTTGGAAAATACACCATTTGGTATAACCGATTCGTCGAATTTAATACTCTGTAATTTCTTAATTTGTTCAATTGCTTCTTGGCAAAATTCATAACATGGTGGTTGATTTTCTTTCCCTCCTCGAGCCATAAATTTAATTTCCAAGACGGGGGCTGAGAGACTGTTTTCGAGTCTTACCAAATTAGACACAATTTTCAATTGCGTTATTAACACGTTTGCGTCCACAATTTCATCGTGACTTAAAACCCATTCAATACAGTCATTGATTTCATCAATAAAGAACTGGGGCAGCAATTCTTGGAAGAAATTGAGGTTCATTGATTTTGTAGTTAAATCCTCCTCTTCATACAACACAGTTCTTGCAAAATCTATTGTGAATCCGATAAATTTCGATAACCCCATGACGAAAGTCTTCAACACCTTGTGCACTAAAGAATAATTCAAGCTGCCAGTATCGTGCTTCGTTTCAGGTAATCGGGGTTCACAGAATGAAAATTGGCCCACATTTGAAATGTGATGATTCAAATAGTTTACAAGGATGGTTTGCACGTACCGACAACTCAAGACTGTCACTGGTAGACTATCACTTTCCAACCAGTTGATTAAATTGCATAATAATTTGGTTTGAATATTGATGACGACATCAACAGGTTGTGGTTTACTGCAATCAAACTCCAATTCTTCGGAGGTCAATTCAATCAAGCCGGTGTCTAGTCTTGGATTGAGTACTTCCAAAGCTCGAGTTCCTTCCAACAATTCAAATGGTGCAGCCTTGACTACTTTATTGTTGGTTATGGTCAGGGCTGACTCAAACAACTCCTTGGTAATGTCAATCAAATCATCATCTTTGTTATACTCAATGCTCGATTCATTTATTTTCAATTCGTCTTAATTGTGGAGAGTTTGTTAGTACGTTTGTGTTGAATCAAATTGGCTTTCTGAGAACAACACATACCTAAAGATAATGGCACCATAGTTCCCCCTTAAGATTATTCATGCAATAGAGTTTCGTGCTTGTTTTCTGTTTCCGCTTTTTTTATATATGTAGAATACGAAGAACAGATGTTAGGTACACTGGTTAAAAGCTTCCAATATTATCTCATACAAATTTGGAAAAAATTTTTTTTTCATTGTTTTATGCATACGATTAAGAGTTACCATCAACTCTCGCGCACAACGCAAGACAAACGGACAGAAAAACAAAAATCGCTAGTCGTGTGTTTCGGTATGAGAAATAGGGGAATTTCCTTTCAATTTGCAGCATAAATTTACCTTCCCTTCAAAACCATGAACTTGTTCTTGTATGTTAGGTAGATGTTGTTAGTGAATATATCTTCATGGCAATCTATGGCACACCAAGCAAAGCCACATGCTGCCAAAAAAAAAACCCCCCACGGTCCTATCACACGGCTCAATGATCTATTTTTCTGCAAGCATGTTTAGTGTAACTCCGTTTAATGGAATTGCGTCATACCCAAATCCCGCTCTTCTCTGGGACATTACCGTATATGAAAACTTATGATACAAAATTTAGGGAGTTGAATTACAACTATTCATTGTTATCCCACATTTTGAAAAACAAAACTTAAACGGCAGAAATTGAGTCAAAAATACCTAATGGTGGGGTTGAAAACTTGAACCGTTTTAATTCAATTTTTTTTTATTTTCTTGTTTTTTTTTGATGACGTTAGAGAGAAGTGTAACAATAGCACGGAAGACGGAACAACATAAATTCGGAATCTGCTAACAAAAAAAGTAAAATAAAAAAAAGAAATTCAATACGGAAAGTAAAATAAAAAAAATAAAATAGATGGGCTTTGAAAAATAAAATCCCTGTTTAAAAATAATTACTGAGGAGCGGGGAGAATTGAACAATAGGATGGAATAACTCCCACCTCTTTATTAGGAAGTTATCCGAACTTCAATACGATGTGAGTCATTTTTTTTTTCTTAAATAAAAAGAAAAGAACACCAAAGTAAGATATGCAATAGTTAAGATAACTTAAATGAGGAGAATGCAAAGGACTAAATTCCAAATCTAGACCAACTTTGGCACCTAACAGCCCTTCTTCACTCTTTCAGAAAAACAAATGATCCTATAGAACCAGAAAGAAAAAAAAAAGCAACAGGAAATTCTGCCGCAATTACACGTTCTCTCTTTTATCTCTGCGGTTCTCACAACGTGAACAGCCACAAAGACAAAGAAAACCAAAAAAAAAAAAAATTGCTTACTAATTGTATTTAAGTATAAGTAAGTTTCCCCTAAATCTTCAAAAACATCAAAAAACATCACACATCAATAATTGTTACATCTTTCTTTTGTTTTTTGTTTTTTGTTTTTTGTTTCCATATATTCCAATCGAAACAAATATCTGTCCCATTTCCGTCAGATTCCGAAACGATACAATTGCAGAAGTCATTAGAATTGCTGTGACACCCCCTTAATCGCAGAACCAAAGCAAATAAAAGAAACGAAAACCCAAAAAAAAAAATACATAAAACAAAAAGGAACTCCCTCAAATCTAATTTTTTTTTTTTTCAATACACGTTATCCACTCCACTTGTAAAACTACCACCCCTTCCAAATCAACATACCTAGATATATATATTTACAAAATGGCTGATATTAAGAGAAACTTTTCAGATATTGCTTCTCCAGTAAGCTTCGAAGATGATGATAATAAGAAACTTCACACACAGACTAAAGTTGGAAGAAAACCAATAGACACAGAACCAAAATCCAAAAGAACAGCTCAAAACAGGGCTGCGCAAAGAGCCTACCGTGAACGTAAGGAACGCAAGATGAAAGATTTGGAAGATAAAGTCAAGTTACTAGAAGACGCTAATGTCAAAGCAGTGACAGAAACAGACTTTTTAAAAGCTCAAGTTGATATATTGAAAAGCGAATTGTCCAAATATAGAGGAGGTGACAATGACTTTCTGGACTTGAAATTACCAACACGAGTCGGTCAGTTGTCGCATCCAAGTAGTGGAGATTATCAAAGTAGAAGTGATAACACGCCAATGAGTTCTATTTCATCATCAAATTCAGTGAAAAGTCCAGACATGGGAAAACACTCTAGTGCTTCATCTGTTTCTAACAACTCACCAGGTATTTCATTTGATAACCCTTGGTCTAAAGACAATTTGCAAAAATTAAAGGAGCTTCAGGAATATCAGAAACAACTGCAACTTCAGCAGCAGCAACAACAACAACAACAACAAAATCAACAACTGCAACAACAAGGATGTCCAGAATTAGTACTGGGTTCATCTTCTTCTAATTC
The DNA here is from genome assembly GCA_030557055.1 of Candida tetrigidarum. NCBI lineage: Eukaryota > Fungi > Ascomycota > Pichiomycetes > Serinales > Debaryomycetaceae > Candida > Candida tetrigidarum. The sequence goes on along the minus strand of JAKTVF010000220.1, from coordinate 5,754 downwards.
TCCATTGAATGACAATTTATTGGTTACACCTGAGTCTTTTGCGTCGATATCAAGTGGTGGCAATAATCTGAACAACAACGTGCCTATGAATTTTGGGTTTTCTAACGATTTTGATGAACAAGTGGATCCATTTTGTTCACAATTAAATGAAGCTTGCGGCACCAAAAAGAACCCAGTACCTAAATACAAACGACCTGGCGCCAAAACAAGTACCATTTCCAATAGTAATGAGTCGCCACTTTCCAATTTGGTGTCTCCTGCAACACATGGAAATGGGAATGTCGATAATTCTACTGACTATATGAACGATCCATTTTTCAGTAGTATGGCAACAGATTATAACTTTAATTTTAGCGATAAGAAACTTTCTGGTCAATATCAAGATCCTTTGTCTTTCCTTAACGATAACAATTTCGATGTTTCGTTAGCCTTTGAAGATCCTAGTCCTGATAAAGAACACGATCCAATTTCATTGTTAACTACAGAAGAATCCATATACGATCCAATAAATGGTAATGACGTCAGGGCAGAAGATGTGAATACTGATTTCAATTTCAACGATTTCATTAAAAACTCGTTGCCAGAAAAACGCGGAAAACTACAGGCAAAGAATGGCAATGATATTTGTACTACTGATAAAGCACAAGGAGGAAAACAAGACGATGAAGAGGAAGAAAATGAAATGGTTCCTGCTCCTGAACAAACATTGAAATGTAGTGAAATTTGGGATAGAATAACTGCTCATCCAAAATACACAGAACTTGATATTGATGGATTGTGTCAAGAATTGAAGAATAAAGCTAAATGTTCCGAAAAAGGTGTGGTGATAAATACAGCTGATGTCAACCAATTGCTTGAACAAAGTGCAAAACATTGATTTAGAATGAGAAGTATTCAGTTTCAAATTTTTTTAAATTTTTTTTTTTATTATTTATACATATATATATATATTTATTTATTTATGATGTGATCAAGGCTATTTTGTGAATTTGTGATTTTCCAAGCTACCATGTAATAGTTCCTGTATTTATTTTTAATCTACTTCGTATATTATTTAAACAAAGAAAGTAAAATCATTCATCTTCACCCATCGATATATCTCCATACTCTACATCGTCAGCTTCTTCTAAAAGTTTGTCAATTTCTTCTAGTGAGTTCTCAATATCAGCTTGTTTGTCGGCATCTTCAATTTCTTCATCTTCACCCTCACCCTCACGTTTTTTGGAATCCTGGCTGGTGGTTTTATTTTCCTCTTCGTCATCTTCACCTTCATCTTCTTTGTCTGATTCCATATTCAGATCTTGTAATACTCGACTAACAGAAACATCATCATCTTCTTCTTCTTCTTTCTTCAATTTAACACCTTCGTGTCCTTCCAAAATAGAATTAGTATTACTTCTACTGAACAGATTTTTCAAATTCTCTTCTTCTTCCCTCTTTTTAGCAATTTCCAACTTTTCCTTAACCAACTCAACAAAAGCGTCGAAATTCTTCTTGGTGGTTTTATCTAATAGAAAATCAGGATCATTGGAATTGTTGTCGAATAATTCCTCCGTTTCTTTAACTGAGTTACTTAAAGCTAGTAATCTGTTTGAATCCAAATGTTCACTAATGTAGAATTTGTTCAAATTGTTGATAATACTACGTTTCACATTCCTGGATTCAACTTGTTCAAGAACTTGTAATAAATAAACACATTGATACATGTGGCTAGTCGACTTATTAATTTCGTCTTCACTTACTTTAACTAAATTTCTAGGATCACACCACGAGATTAATTGAGGGATTATCACATTCGGAGATATCGATTCATTTTCATATTGAGTGAATAATCGGTACACGACATCTCCACTGACATTGGCTAAATTCAATTGGTGCTGAGGCTTGGAAAATGAATACACTGGAACACAAAATGATAAGATTTGTTGCAATTCATGGTTTGTTCTCGTGTATGGGTTGAAATATATCAAGATAAGTGCTTCAAATAAGTTTCTCTCGTGTTGAAATGCATCATTTTTTTGGTTCTGTTGTTGTCCTTCTTCTTCGCCTTCGTCCTCTGCTAGGCCCTCTTGACCATTGGTATTTTGAACTGTTGATTCTTTTGGTTTGATTCCAGTCTTGTTCAAAATATCGGCCAAGAAAAGTTTGCATAAACCTTCGGCTACAACACATTGTAATTTTGGTTTGTCATACGATAACAATGTTTTATAGAATAGTCTTGAATATCTATACTTTGAATCCTTTTCAAGAATATCCATCCCATAAGTGGCCAAAATGTCCATGATAGCCTTCATTCCAATTTCTCGAACTTCGTCATTACCTGTCAACACGGCTACCAAGATTGTACCAGTAGCTATTTGGGCAGTCTTGACATCAATAAGTGAAAACAATCCTAAACATGTCAAACCAGCAAGGTATAGTTTCTTGTTTGAATGGTTTTGAATGGCATAGTTGACAATACCCGTGTATATAGAACTCAACGAAAGATGATTATCCAAGGTTTCGTTGATCAATTCCAAAACATGTCGGGTAATCACTAAACACCTTAACACAATATCATCGGGTGGCAAGTCAGGTTCAACCCTACGCTTCTTGGTGCTTGATTGTTGGGATTCGTCATCAAAGTCGCCATCAAATGTAGCAGCGGCAGAATGGAATTCGTCTTCGTCATCTATTGAATCTCTAATGTCAGTAATAATTTCAACCGCCATGGTAACGAAATCTTTTTCGTTTATTGAAAGTACCTTCAACACGTTGAGCCCCACAGCTATCAAGTTTTCGGGTAACTTATCTTCAGTTAAAGTTGTTCTGATTATTTGCAACATCTTTCTTCTACCAATCTCGTCACCAAAATCGAAATCCTGGGCAATTAACAAAAGCTGGTGAATTACAAACTCTAATTCCTTTAATGTTTTGGCGAATGGAATACAATCATCAGCATGTACTCTGTTAAACTCCTCTAATACACTGGTCTTGGAGTCTCTTTTCCTTTCAAGCAAAGGAACACAGCTGTCAAATTTCTCTTGCAATTCTTCCAACTTGAAAATCAAGTCTGCGTGTTCTTGTTTGAACCGTTCAATATCACTGGCAACAATTTCCAATTGTTCTTGCAACTCGTCACCCAGAAGCTTTTCTATCTCGCTGATTATGGATTCATTTTCTTCTGTCACGAGATCGTCAAGAGATTCGTCGTTATTCTGTAACCGTTTTATTCTTTCTTTCAATAATTCACTGGCAGTTTCACATTCAGCAACGTCATACGTTTTGTTGGCGGCGTTTTTCCGGTGTGAGTCTGCATCAATTGCAATTCGTGCCAATTGATTTTCCAAAGAGAATATCTCATTGTCAAAAATATCCATCTTCCCGTCATGGGTCTGCCACTCTTTGACCATGTCTTCGTTCTCCTCGATAAGTTTCAATCTGACATGTAGGTACTTTTCCAAAGTTTCAGCTAGTTCGATCAATTCTGGAAAGTTGGAATTTATCAAATCATACAACGATTGATTGTGACAATATTGATAAAAGGATCTTATCAAAAATGCCTTTTCAGTGGAAAGACTCTTCCAATAGGATTCATCAACTTTCAAAGTTTCCAACAACTCAGGCTTTGATTCGAAGAAAACTCGCAACGCTTGGTCCGCAAGTGGACTTTCAATAACATTCAAGTGCTCTATTAAGTCCAACAAGTCTTGGTTGGCCGAATCATACCAGAAACTACTCAACATTTTGGCTGCAGCAGCTTGCACTGATTGATCACGGTCATTCAATCCCCATTTCAACAAGTATTCTCTATTGGAAACCCCTAAATCATCAAGGTCACCTAGTTCGCGTGATATTTTCGAATACACTAATCTTCTGTTGATGGAATTGGTATCTCTAGCTCTCTCAAGTAAAAACGGTATGGTTTCCTCAGTTCTTAATAAGTTCATTAGAGCTGCTCGTCTGACTTCCGGACTTTCATCGTGTTGTAAACAATTGATTATTTTCTTTACAACTTGGGCTGTAGATATTTCCTCATCTTCCAAACAGTCGTGGTCACCCTCGATATTAAATTCAAATTGTTGGAAATGTGACATGGCAACAACTGCATGGATTCGAATCACGGATTCTCGATCTTGCAATCTGTTGTTTAACAAAGTGTATAAAGCCTCAAATGTATTATTATCGTGGATTTCAGTCACGAATTCAACCATGTATGCTAATAATTGAACCACTCTATAACGAACCAGTTTGTCTTTTGCCTCAATTCCTCGGAGCAAAAACTTGATCAAATATGATATAAACACAGACACAGGTGTTTCCTCCTCCTCATCATCATCATCTTCCTCCACCTCATCTTTGTCTTCATCTTTGTCTTTGTCTTTTTCTTCTTCTCCGTCATCCTCTTGTTTGTCTTTTGCTTCTTCCATTTCTTCATCACCGTCATTATCTTTCTTGCGTTTTGCATCAGCGATATCCTTGACAAGTCCATTTACAAACAGGAATGTAAATTTGGCAATTCTATCTCCAGATAGTTCTCCTCTCTTTAAAGATAACACTTTGGATAATAATTTAGTGAACCACATACAGAAATATTGAGTCTGATTCAATTCAACGGCCTTGTGAAACACGCTTTTAAGAATGACAACCAACTTTCGATGTCCTGCCAAACCCATCTGCGCATCTTGGAATACATGAGTCATAGCAAATCTTAGCTCATTAGATGTCTTGAATTTCTTTATCCTCGTCAATGTTGGTTTAGGTGGAATCTCCATCTTTGTTTTGTACCTATGTGTGTGTGGGTATGTGTGGGTGCGTTGCAAGATCAATGTTTTGATTTGAAACATCATTTCTTGTGTTTGTTTTTTTGTTTGTTGTTTTTCTAATTGTCCATACATCGCGTCGTGGTCGTGTTAACATGGTCAATCACGTGATTTGATTCCGTCACACTGTTTTGAAATCCAGAATCAAAGCAAATACGGTGCTTGTGAATAAACCATAGACCAGAGGCAGAGTTTACATCAAATACGATCTAAACGAACTAGGCTATACGGTGAACGACTTGGGAGTCACCAAATCTGGATGTGGTGTACTTTGCATTGCTAATCGGATTTATTTTGTGAAATGAAAACAAGACATATCCGATCATCTTCTTCTACCCAGAGAATAGATTATGCAAAAAAAACTCTGTGCCACCTCCTAAAGCTTAAATAATAGTCGTATAACAACATATGTATGAACATTCTTTCTTGTATGTGTGTGTATGTGTGTATGTGTTTTTATTATTTTAGTCCCGTGATTAAAACACATTCATTTTGTGTGCTTGATGGTATCTTCGTATGGTCGTATAGAAATACTATGCGACCGGTTTGCTCGTTCCGCTGTATCAGAGATGGAAGGTACGACGAGCGATAAAAACACAAAATGCAACCAAATGAAAGAAAAATAAAAAGAAAGCAAAGACGCGAGAGCTCGGTCTAAACAAGGAAAATACTACACTAATAAATCATCGTTTGTGTAATTTTCACCTTTCCTTCGTCGTTAAGTTTTTTTTTTTTTTTTATTTTTATTTTTATTTTTTCATATTGACAAAAATTTTCTGTTTGATTATATATTTAGCAAATATCCTACCTTTTTTCTTTTTTTACTTCTTTCTGTTTTTAAAAGTTTAGCTCATAAAGTTTTTTTTTTCAACAGATCTTCTACTATCAAGATTCAACTCAACATGTCTCCTGCTCAATTAAACGAAAAAGATTTCGAAAGAGATCAAAAATT
>JAKTVF010000219.1:0-17661 GCA_030557055.1 Candida tetrigidarum | reverse complement strand
GGATGAATAAATTTTTCGGTATATGGGAATTCGGGGGAGCAAAAGTGAAAATTTTTATACTAATGAGCACGAATGCGTGATGGAATGTTGTAGAACAATTTGGATTAAATTGGTTTTGTGCACGACTTTGCTTTCAGGTTTAGTATCTGGGACTAGGAAATGGATGAGAACCACAGAGTGTAGATTAGTATCGAAGCAATGGATAATGGTTATGGAAGTAGATAAGATTGTTTTGGAATATTCCATTGAGTAAGTATTAGCACGTCGTACACATGTACAAGTAGAGAATTAAGATAATGGCAATCGCATGACAAGGGTAGAGATGGGAATCCTATGATATTGTTGATGCCACTAAAGAAAGCCAAAAGAATACTACATGATATTTTATCGGTTTTAGGTGAGGAACCCTTACATACAGTGGCCATTGACTATGAGATTGTTAACCATGGATAATTAAATTCCATTGGAATGATGGCATTAAGGTTTTTTTTTCTTTTTCTTTTTCTTTCTTTTTTGCTCGGAACTGATACCCATAGCGAGAGTGTCCCCAAATATCCCACAAACCCCGGAGAAACTTTTCAAAAAGAATTAAATATAAAACATATGAAAATACATTAATAACAGAGAATAGTACAAATAATTACAAAATCAAACCTAAATATAAATATAAATATAAAATACACCGCCCCCAATTCAATCAGCGGCACAATGAATAAAACATTATTCACCTAACATCCAAATCATGGGGTAAATTCCCATTCATTAACCAAGTTAAGGATTTTTCTTTACGGAAATCTTCAAGGTACTCGATAATTTCATCTGCAGTCTTGCCATACTTGACAATACCTCTTTGAATAGCATCACACAATTTCTTTCTACGTTGGTATCTTTTGGATTCCTTGGATCTTGAATCTCCTCTCCATTCGTGTTTACCATATTTTGCATCCAACCCACACAATGGTTCTTGACCTTTGTAACCGTTATAAAACTCATCATATATCTCTTTGACTGTCGTGGGGTTATGAATAAACATGATTTCAATTTTCTTTTCCACAGGAGGTTTGGTAGTTGATCCAGGTTGGCTACTGAAACCCGCGTCGTCAGCCTTTCTCTTGGCGGACTTCTTTTTCGGTGTTTGTGGGCTTTGTAATGCTAACTGTGATGATCCTTGGAGTGCTTGTTGTTGTTGTTGCTGCTGTTGTAAAGTTTGATCTGATGATTGTGGTTGTTGTTGTTGTTGGCTTGCTTGAGCCTGAGCTTGAACAGCTGCTGTGGCAACAGCTACTTGGTGTAAAGCTGGGTCCATATTATTGTCCATATGACCAGAAAGATCCTGTTGCATATGTGTAGTGCGTTGTTGGTGTTGGTGTTGTGGGTGTTGAGCTTGCTGTTGATGTTGTTGATGTTGATGTTGCACTTGTTGTTGTCTTTGAGATTGGCGATGTTGAGTGTGTAACATTTGTTGTTGTTGTTGCTGCTGCTGCTGCTGTTGTTGTTGCTGTTGATGTTGGTGGTGATGTGGGGTGAGACCATGTTGAGAAGCCAATTGGTCCATTTGTCCTTGAATATCACTAACATCCACATCTTCCTGTAAAGCTTGTATTGAACTCAAAACAGCGTCATCTTGTGATTTCTTCTCCAACAAATCACCAATCAAGGAAGTCACTTTGTCAATTTTGGAATTCTGATAATCGCTATACTGCTTTAACAACACGACTTCCTGCTGCAAAGATGCAACTTTCTCTCTTTCCATATTCAATTGTGAACTAAGCTTTTCGATTTTGTTTTCAAAATACGAAATGGTGTCTGAGTCATTCATGTTCTGTAGACAGTGAGGGAGCTGAACGTTTTTCTGTTTTTTTGTTTTCTTTTGGTAGAAGTTGTCAAGATCTAATATGCAATGTACTATTTCACTCAATTAAACTAGAGTGCTCTTAGTGGATACGGTGTAGGGGTTGATAAGCTGCAAAAGTAATTGAAAAAAAAATGTCTCTAGTTTAGATTATTTTTGATGAAATGTCTCCCTTTTTTTTTCGTCGTTGTTGTTGTTGTTATTTTTGTATTACAGTTGGGGAGAAGTGTGTTTTTTTCTTTTTTTTTTTTTCTATTATGAATGTCTGAGCTCTTTACACGAACAGTGGCTTAGACCGTATATGCAGGATTCCGACGCTGGATATAGTAATTAAGAGTTGTTAATTGGACCAAACGTTTACCAGAGATCGGATTCTTCAGTAGTAAATCAATGTTAACTCTTACGTTTGGTTATCTCGTCACCGTTGTTACCTTATTTTGGGAATTAATGGAATTCGTTTGTTATGTGTAATCCGGCGTTAGGCACGTGTTTGGTTTGTCAGCATTTTTCTAAACTTAGAAAAAAAAGAAAAAAAAACGTGACCAAGCAACCATATTATCTATATATCTGTTCTAGATACTGCATTTTACGATCGGGACGGGAACTAAATTGTATGTTCCGAGGTTTTCAAAACCGGGAAACTCTTCGTCTAAAACTAGGGTCAATAGTCGACCTGTACATGAAGATGTCGAAATTACTCAGGTGTTAGTATTGGAGTTGAGTCTTCTGTACTACCAAAAGTATCATCATCTGGTATAGCTTCTTCATCATCGTAACCCTCTTCATTATCATACCCGTCGTAATCATCATACCCATCGTCATTATCATACCCATCTTCGTAGTATTCATCATAATCTTCATCGTCTGCATTATACCTATCATAACTCTGAATTAACTCTTCACCAAACAACACTAATAAACCGATCACCCTTTTATTATCGTAGAGATCTACAACTCTAGACCCGGCTGCCTCTAGCTGATTCAAATCAGACAGTTTGGGGAGAAACAACGCAATGTTCGGTGAGTATAGCTTCATCCTTTCAAGTGTCTTGGTTAATGGGAATGGCTCCATTTGCTCCAAATCGAAAACTTCTCGGGAGTAATCAACACCTCCCCAAGGTGGTGAACTGAAAATGAAATCAAATGACTTCTTTTCAGTATCGTCTACCTTTACGTCATTGGTATCAGAACTTCCATCATTATAAAATTCTTTAGGGATCCAATCTAAATTCACAGATCCATCATCCTTAAGATTGCTAATTTGATTCCAATCACCTTCAACAAACCAAATTTTATCATTGACGCCATAGATCTCAGAATTTTTCATACTACAATACAAATTTATTGCATTGTTATCAACAGCCACGACTTTGAAACCAACTTTGGCAAACTGGATACAATTGCCTCCCCCTCCACAGCAGATATCTGCACATGTTGTAGCATTAGGCAATAAATTTTCGAGCAATAGAGCCATGTACTTTGCAATAATCTCAGGCGTGACACTATACCATAGTTCAGAATTTAAGCAGATGCCTTGATTAAATTTTGAAAATAATTTGTACCTTCGCTTCCAAAATTTCTTTATTCCATCAGGGAGTGTATCGTATGTATGTGTGAGTAGTTCACCTCTATATGAGTGTTGTTTCTTCGTTGTTGGATCGGGGGTAGTAGCTGAACTATAAGATAATGGGTCAAAAGTGTATGGTACCGGTGATAGCGATGGAGATTGTGATGAATCTGGGGATACCGGTACAATGGTCGGTATTTCATCGTCTCTACTCTTGTTCTTGTTCTTCTTCTTCTTGTTTTTCTTGTTCTTCTTCTTACTTGTCTTTGTCACCTTACTAGATTCTGGATTTAGTATTGTTGACAGTAAACCAATTGGATTGTTGGATGTTGTTTCAGGGTGATGGTTATTATCATTCTCTATTTCCATTGTCTTCTTCTCCTTCTTCTCTTTTTTCTCTTTCTTGCTCTTTAATTTTTCCTTCTTTTCCTTCTTTTCCTTCTTATCTTTCTTCTTCACTATGCTGTTTTCATCAAGGCTTCTTATTCTACCACCCGTCTCTCCCATTGTGTTTGTAGATCTGCTTTTCTTCCCTAACCATCTCCGTTGGTTATTATTTTTTTTTCTTGCTAATTTCTATTTCCCTTGTCTTCGCACTTCGGACTGCGATGAGATTCCATTGCGTGCCATCCAAGTCGTACCGGCTGCAAATAATAAAAAAAAAAACTCTAACAATAATAATAATAAAAAACTCAAATATAATACAATTACAAACTATAAGAAACCACCTATATCTTCCAAAGTTTATCACCTTGGCGGTAAAATTTGTTTTGTTCAATCATAATATTGAAACCAGCTTCAATTTCTTCTTCCGAGAATTTATCTTCTTGTTCCATTTGATCATTAACTGCTTGAACAACATCTTCATAAATAGCAACATCCCCTTCGTTATTGAACAATTCAGAACGTGCCACATTAGCCAAAGCTGTCTTGAAAGAATTGAGTCTTTCGCCACCAAGAGCTGATCCTGGTTGTTGAACATTACCTCTACTACCAGAAGTTAGTGGTTGTGACGAGCCTATGTGGAATTGTTCTAATTCTTCACCGACTTCTTCTTCCACCTCATCTTCACCTGTATCAAGTTGACCGAGTGGTGGTTCAGGTGTTGTAGATGGAGAGGCTTGTTGTTGTGGTGCTTGCTCTTGCTGTACTCTTTGTGCTCTACCACTTGCTCTTAACCTTCTGCTAGTTGGTAAGATTTCATCCTCAGAAACTTCCAGTTCTTCTTCTTCATCTTCTTCGTCTTGATCATTGCCATTTCTTTCTTCATCATCTGAATCTAATGATTGTCTTGTTCTTTGTTTCTTCTTGTGTTTTCTTGCAACTTCTTTAAACAAGGCGTATCTCAACATTTCTTCAGCAACCTTAGCATCTTGAACATCAACGGTTTTAGATAATCTGACTTTAGCGTGTGCCGTGGCAAGACGGATTAAAGTTTCCAATGTTCTTGCTGTGATTGGAGAAGTGTTTCTTTGGTTATTACCAATCAAATCATTTCTTAATGAAGAATATGTGTTGACAATATAATCAGATGAACCTTTAGTCAAAACAGGCTTTATTCTTTGCTTAGCATATTGAACGTATTTTTTCAAAAATGGAATGGAAATAATATTTCCTGATTTTTGCTTGCTGACACCAGCATGTAACAATGTATTGAATTTTTCAAATATTGGTTGTTCCAAGAGTTCTTGTTCGTTGGTTTCATCATTACCCACAGCCAAAGTAACACTCGACTTTTCTCTGATTGGTTCACCTTCCATCAATCCTGGTGGGACGAATCTGTGCATTCTCAAAACGTGTTCGGAAATAACTCTATCTCTAGTTGCATTAACATCATCTGTGACGACAAACAATAAATCGAAACGTGACAACAACGAATCTGGTAAAGCAATATTCTTGTGTGGATCTTTGTGAACATCATACTGACCAAACACAGGATTGGCAGCAGCAATAACTGAACAACGAGCATTCAAAGAAGTATGAATACCTGCTTTGGCAATAGTCACAGTTTGTTGTTCCATAACTTCGTGAATGGCAACTCTATCGGTTTCAGACATCTTATCAAATTCATCAATACAGACAATACCTCTGTCAGCCAAAACCATGGCACCTGCTTCCAATCTTCTTTCTCCAGTTTCCTTATCGGTGGTAACAGCAGCTGTCAAACCAACACCCGAGGAACCTCTACCAGTAGTGGCAATGGCTAAAGAAGCTGTGTTCAAAACAAATCTCAACACTTGTGATTTTGCAGTCGAAGGGTCACCAACCATCAAAATGTTAATGTCCCCTCTCAAATGGGTTCCATTATCCAAATTCTTTTCCACACCACCCATCAACATTAGTAAAACCGCTTTTTTAATGTATTCAAACCCATAAATAGATGGAGCTAATGAACTTGACAAAACATCAAAGATCTTTTTATCTTTGGAAAGCTTGTTTATATTTCTGATATCTTGGTCGGTGATTTTTTCTTGTGAAGCAACACCAGTGGATCTGGCATGCAACAAGTAAACAGAGTTACTCAAAATGACAGTCTTGAATGAAGAACTGTTGTTGGCACCACCACCCAAAGCACGATAAACACCAACAATTTGAACACGATCACCCGGTTTGGTCAAATCAACCAAATCGTCATCCAAAATGACATCGACAGATCTAGGCAATTGACCAGCGGGAGCAATTTCTGGCATTTCTTGTACGGATATTTTCTGGTAATCTCTATATGTTGAGTAACCATACTCGGTAACCAATTTATTACCTTCTAAATCTTCAGTTGGGTAAATTGCTGGAGTCGAAATGGCATCAAAAGAAGTAGTTTGATCACGATATTCACGTGCGTAGAATCTACCAGTCTTGTCAGCATAATGCACAGATCTGATAACTTTTGGTCTGACTAAAGAAGCTCTAGTAACAATACCTTCAATAGAAACCATTTTGGAAAGATAGCCGGAATCAATCGATCTTGGAGTAAGCGAATGGTTACCAAACGCACCACTGAATGACAAATAATATTGTTGGTTTGGATCATAGTTGTCATGGTCATAAGCAGGATCATGTCTGTCATATATAGCCAACACGGTATCTCTCAATGCTCTTTCACAAGCAGGTAAATAATCAGCTGGTTGGTTGAGTAAGCCGTACCAAAATTCCCTATCGAATTCTCTAATTTCATCTATTGAGACACTCAATCTAAATTTCTTCTTTATTATCATATCCTTAATTTGACTTCTATAGTCAATGCCTGAATTAGCATCAATTCTGTCTAAAAATTCTTGAAATCTTCTGACTCTATCACCAAAAATGGCGTCTTGAGGCTGAGAGTCATCTGCTTGTTGCTGCTGTTGCTGTTGCTGTGGTGGTTGAGTTACACCAAATATAGGATCATCCATGATTAGTAGTTATTAAACGAATGGAATTGTAAAATAGGAAAAAATGAATATGGGTTGTAAAACAAAAAAAAAAATCAAATAAATAAATAAATAAATAAATAAATAAATAAATAAATTTTTTTAAAAAAAGTGACACGAGGAAGATGTGCAATTTTTTAAGAAATGTGAATTTTCGTTCTTTTTTTTTTTTTTTTTTATTTTTTTCGGACTGAAATGAGACGTGTATTTTTTTTTTTCTCTATTAGATTTCCTAAAACAGACAAATTAAATTGGTCTACACACACGCACATGCACACACACCGAGTACTCTATACAAACGACCAACCTTCCATTAACACGGGTTTGTTTTCATTTTGATTACTTGCAAAAATACTATCAAATTCTTCAAATTCTAATGCTGAGTTTTTATCTTTGAACCTTCTCTCGTATTCACTTTGTAGCAAGGAGTTGTAGCTCCAGTCCAAGAAATCTTCCATATTATAGCTTGGTTTTCTAAATGGTTCACCAAATATTTTGGCTAATGTGGCAACATTTGGATGGTAATGACTCATTAATGTTTCTAATTCCCATAAGGATGACTTGATAGCTTGTGTGTTCAATGGGTTCTTTTCGTTGTTATCAAATGGGTCGACATAATCTGCACCAGCATCTGTGTTGTGCAACATAATCATACATGTAGGATGTCTTTTCAACAAGTTGTAAATAAACGGAATGACAATAACCACCCCGGATGCACTAGCACCTGCAGATAATCTGGCCAACTTCTTTATGAATGAAGCAACTAAACTTGCAGACAAATGAGTTGAGGTCAAGAATAAATCACATAAACGGAAAAATCTGGAACGGTACTTGGTATACAACAATTCTGGAGTCAACAAAGAATACAATTTGGAATAGAAATCTGGGTATTCTAAATTATAGTTTTTCATTAATTCATACAAGGAGTTCAATGCAAGGATTGGCACAATCAAATCATCAGTGAGATCATAACAGTCAGTTAAAAAGTCCATTAATGCTTGTGAGTGTGCCATGTACGGAATTATTCTTTTGTGCAAAATCAACAACACCGATTTGTATTGTACTTGTAATAATGGATAAGAAAACATTTCAATAAGGTCCTTTTGGTATTGTGATTTGAATTGGTTATGTTTATATAATGCTGGTGGGAACTTGACATCTTTTTCATTGGTAATCCAAAGCGGTTCATCTTCCAAAGTCTTTTCGTTAAATAATAATCCATTTCGTATGATGGTCAAATAGTTTGCAAAAATGAGCTGTAATTCGGATTCCAGTTTTTCCAGTTTCCATCGGTTTAAAGTATCGGATAAATTATTGAAAAAATAAAATTGTAAATCCCAGTATTTAGAGAATTTCTCAAGGAACTCCAATATTATAAAGTTATTTGTAGAACCATCAGGCAATATATCACCGTTCTTACTTTGTAATAAAGATTCCACAACCTGCTTGTATGTCAAAGTTGGGAAAGTTATTTCTTCATTGTTGGTGGAGGAAGACGAAGACGAAGATTTACGCTTGCTTTCCAACTTTATGAAATTCAAAATAATGTCTAATAAATCCAATTGCAATGAAGTTTGAGTGGCTAATTTATCGATAAGGTATTCACTGATTAAGGTCTTGAAGTTGTTATACTTGTCTGCAATCCATTTGATAATAACTTTCTTGTCTTCATTACCCTGTGACTTCTTAGAACTAAACTCATCGTTTACTTTGTTGAAATTCTTATAAAGCAACAGGGCTAATTGACGACCTAAAGTTTCAACTTCACTATCATAGTTTTTAGTCAACTTGGTTTTAACCAACTCAAATTGGTTTATTAAGGTAACGAAATTATTAAATTTCAAGGAATCATCGATTTCGTTACTCAATTTGGTCAACTCTTTCAATGACAATAATGTGTTTTCTTTGGTAGCTTTAACTAGTTTACTCTTCTTGGACTTTTGGTCAGTTTTACCTCGGTCAGCTACTTTTCTTTTTGGAGCCATGGTTGTTAGTTATTAGTTTGAATGATGAATAAGTAACTTTCCATTAGGGTTCTTCTCATAGATTACTTCGATTTTTTTTTTTTTTGCTTCTACATAAACAAGATGAGATGTCTGAGCCAATGTGCACGACTTTTCATGAGTATAAATACGTTCAGAGACAAGCGAAAATTTTTTTAACGTAGTTTTTTTACCCTTTTTTTTTTCTTTTCTTTGTATGACCTTCCAAGTTTTATACTTACATGATGAAATCTCGCGTGTAATCAATATTTATCCCTTCTGTTGACTATGTCTTCCTGTATGAGAATTGTTGAGTTTTCTGCTTTCCGAGTGGATTATTCCGATTCTTGTACATTTAAAGGGAAGATTGTCGATTGAAAATGACTTGACCGTCAGGGTTACTTTATATGATGAAAGTGTTCGGCGCAAACATTATCTTGTTACATTTAATATCGGACGCCAGTGAGAACTTCTGACCCAGAATAAAGCATGGAATTAAACATGAAAATATGTGTTGTCATACGTAACAGATCACTATTAAAATTAAACACTAAAAAATATATAGAAGACATCATAAAAAAGAAAAATTTTCTTGTTCTTATTCATTCAATTAAGATAAAACTATACAAATTAACCCTACCAGAAGGAACACCAACCAATATAATGTTGACACAAGTTTTCAACACTGGTTGCTTGTTGGATCAATTTATCTACTTGGGTTGGCACATCCAATCCTCTTAAACGTTTAATGTCATTACCAGTCAATTTATCGGTGATACGTTTCAACACCAATGCAGCTCTAGCGTTTCTAATTTCCAACTCGTTTTGTTTTTGTAATCTAGCTGCCTCTTTTTCATCGATTTGTCCTCTTCTCAATAAATCAGCGGTGTTTACCTGGGGTACCCTGATACCAGTTGATTCAGCCAAGGCTTTCGTAGGGAAGTCAAAACCCCAATTAATCAATGGATCGTAGGCAAATGCTTCCAAAATAGCCATCAAGGATTCCTTGTTGTCTCGCAAGACTCTCATGACATGTTCACATGTGATTCTAAACGATCCTTCTATTCCACTCACTTCCATAGCATAATTAAGCATTCTCGTCAATCTAAACGGAACTTTTTCAGGATACTTCTCACGCAAAATAGCAGCTTCAAAACAATCACCAAAATCAATATGGATCACCTTACCGGTAATACGATCCAACATCAAATTAGATGGATGTCTATCCCCTAACCCAAGAATATAACCGACCATCGACATGACTGCTAATGATCGTGTATATGTAGTTCTTCTATCGAGCCAAGCTTCAGAAGATTTGGATTTCAACCACAACACTTTATACAAGTCTTGACCTTTACAGTTATCCAAAGCACTAGTAAAGACTTCGACTTTTTGCAACAATGTCAACATATCATAATCCGGTGCCATCTGTAATAAAAGTCTGTGTTCAATATTCAACATAATACTTCTTGATTCTCTGTAACCTTTGATCAAAACATGGAAGGTATCACTATTAGGTACCCATCCCAACAATCCTACTTTTGGTGATAATGGAATAGCCGGGTACTGTTGAATATCCAAATGTCTCTTGAAACACTCGGGATCATTAAGCAACAAGGTATTAACCAACCCAAACAACTGCATAACCAAATTATCTTGTCTAATATCTTCATGACCTTTCAATAAGTATTGGTAA
Organism: Candida tetrigidarum; assembly: GCA_030557055.1. Lineage (NCBI taxonomy): Eukaryota > Fungi > Ascomycota > Pichiomycetes > Serinales > Debaryomycetaceae > Candida > Candida tetrigidarum. The sequence continues at coordinate 7,157 of JAKTVF010000219.1, read as the reverse complement.
TCTTTACCATCACTACCTTTACATTCCAATTTTCTTGGTCTTTGTTTGGATGAAATGACTGAGAATGTTGGATCGAATCGCACAATACGGATAACTGGTTTACCTGGTTGGTACGTACCAGGAGCAGCCAATTCTAAGTCATGTGCTTGCTCCAAGTTCGGTGAAACATATTGTAATTCAAGACTAACCAATTGTTGCAATTGCTTGGAAATTCTCCTGAAAACATTATAGTAAATATCCCATGCTTGGTTCAAATTAGTAATATCTTTGGTTCTTCTGAAATTGAGAACCCATTCATATGCATCGGCTAATTCCCTTCCAAATGCATTAGCGAAAGCTTGTTCTCTCATAGTCTCTGGTCCCTTGTGCAACATTTGGTGTAATGGTTCTAAAGCTTCAAACATTTTTTCGGTGTTGTGTTCACCAAAGAAGAATCTACTTGCATCTTCTAAGGCATCGTGCCATTGTTCATGCCATAATACGGCCACTCTAATAAGCTCACGACTTACCAATTCAGCTTGATCGACTAAGGTTTCAGAGTGGACTCTCATTTTTTCAATAATGGATTGGGCAGCTTTTTTACGACTAGTAGACTCAGAAGTGATGGCGACTGTCAATGGATATACCAATGCTTGAGGATGGGCTTTACCCAAGTCAGCTAACAACCCAAATAACGAAAGACTCACGATTTCGTTTGGTTGATGGATACGTGAAATCAATTGCGGTACCACTTCTAACCAGTTATCTATCTTAACCATATTGAAACCTTCAGTCATTGCTTGTGCGGCTTCAGGAATACCACCAAATTTGAACCATAACGTAAGTAATCTCAACATATCTTGAAGTGAGTTGGAGTTCGACAAGGCAATAGAGTGGAAGAACCCTTTGATTGATGGGATAACATGTCTTTGGACAGCTTCAATTGGGATAATATTTGCTTGCTGTTGTTGTTGAGGTTGTTGTTGCTGTGACTGTTGTGATTGTTGTTGCGATTGTGGCTGTTGTTGTTGTTGAAGGTGTTTCATCTTTGATTCATCGGAATTTCCATTTCGTTCTTCCTCCAAAAATTCAATCTTGTTGCTAGATGTACCACTAGTACTGCTTGTAGGTGCATTTTGACTGGTGTATAAAGAAATAACTTCAAAATTGGCTAATGCCCAATTATGCCATGCCTTGTACCATTTGTTATCAAAATGTGTGGCTAATAAATAAGCACCTAAAATTATTTCTGATGTTTCCGATCTCCAATTACCGTTCAAAGCAATCTGCCATTCACCTTGTTTCAAAAAACATCTAGCCAATAATCTAGTATACTCTTCTACGTGTTTTGGTATACCTGGACCTTCGGAAGGTAATGGCTGGGTGATCAAATCATTAGGATTCAATCCAAGATCTTGAGACATTCTTGTGGTGAAATCAACCAAATGACGTAATGCCTCTGGTCTTTGACCTTTAGCCCACATATACTTCAATTGAGCATAGACAACTTGTGGAGGTGCTCGAGATGGATTATCGGGAGATCCTTCTTCTAATAACAAGTTCAATGATTTCTCGGCCAAATTCAATCTTCCTGATTTACGGCACAAATTGGCAAATTTGATCCACATATCCATATCCTGTTTTGGTTTGATAACCAAGGCTCTAACTTTCAACATTCTCTGCCAAATATCAATATTTCTTTGACAACCTAACAACCTTGTGTTCCAGGTTTTACGCATCACGGCTCTCTTTTCAGACCCTTGAGGTAAACATTTGTACTTGATGATTTCTTCTAATTCGGCAAGCATCTGCACTCTCACCACCACACCATAAGCTCTATTGTAACTTTCACTTACCAAGGCAGTGATTTCAGTAACCAATAAATCTCTAGCGTTCAATATATGCACTAATGCATCATCAAAATTATTACGATGAAGACTCAAAATAGCGTTAAAGAAAGCTTTGTCTGGAGACTCTGATTTCATGACTTTAATGCACGAATCCATTCTATCCCATTGACCTAATCCCCAAGCTGCAGCTGCTGCAAGAGGAGCAACACTTCTCTTCACATCACTAGACGAATTATCCCACTTACTACGTGCCAATTCTGAAAGTTGTTCCCATTCACCTAATGCATGTAAACATCTCATTTTACCTATGGTTATTTCCATATTATTTGGTTCGGTTTTCTCTCTCTCGTTATATGCTTTCAATGCATCATCCCAACGTTGTAATTTCTCATACCAAGTTTCTTTTAGTTGCAAGTCATGGTGTAATTGGGCATGTTTCAAAATACCTACAGCAGCATCGGATTGTTGCAATTGGTTGTTAATACTAATCAATGATTCAATGGTAGGTGTGGTTGGCTGATCATAAAATTCCAATTCTTTATAATGTAATGCTTTTGCAAATGCATGTGCACGTTGGGCATATTGACCCAAAGTGGAAATAGCGATCGGTAACGGTTTATCGTCATGTTCCATGAACTCTGCAAGATTCAATAAAATTTGATGAATCTCAGGTGGATTGCTTGGTGACGAAAGTGCAATACAAAATGCCTCAACTAATTCCTCCTTGTGCTGAGAATACAATTCACTCCAGCAACTAGCAAAACTTGCATTGAAAAGATCCTTGGCTAATGGGTAATAATCTGATGCTAAACCAGCACAAGCTCTAATGGCGTGTGATGGACTTTGTAACAACAATTCTTTACTTAATCTACCAATCCATTCTTGCCAATCTTCTTTAGTTCTGCGTTGGCTTGCATCCCAGGCTGCTTTCAAAGCTGCTTGATTGACTGGGAGTTTTTTGGATGGCATATCAGAATCAGCAAGATCATACCGGCTGTAGTCATAGTCTTTGTAAATATCTAAATGAAGTGGTAATGGATCACCACTTACCAATTTTTGAACCAATTGCTCAAACTTAGGAGCGTGTATGTTTTTCTGCAATAACGTTTTCTTGATCACAGGGATAAACACGGTGAATTCAGGACCCAATTGAAGTAACATGTATGTTAATGTATTGATGGATGATTCGCGAAGTTCAAGACTACCCAGACTAAGGATTCTCAAAATGGGATGAATGATCCTAGATGCCATATCGTTCAACATCACGTTCTTGGATAATCTACCAATGGTTTCTATGGCTGCTCGTCTTAATTCAACAGGTCCAGATTCAAATAATTTCACCACATTAGGTACAATAATATCCACAAACTCTTCAATGTTGCTTTCAAACACAACAAAACTCTTCAAGACATGTAATGAAGGAGATCTTTTCACTGACCTGTCTTCTTCAAATACTTCAAGTAATAATGTCAATACTTCCGGTAAGTACATTTTAAATTCTCCATCCAAAGCTCTTGAAATGGATTCGATAACATTGATTATTGTGACCTGGATATTCAATTGGGAGTTTATGTTGAAAAATTCTTTGATGGTTGCAAAAATGTCATCTAAAAATGGTCGGATATGCTGCTTCACGATTAAAATTATATCCCCCAATTGCTGGAAATAAAATTTAAGCATAGACTGTTGACATGTGTGCATTACATTGATGATACCAGGGATGATTTGTGGTAAGAACACCACACATCTGAGTCCCAAGGTTTGGAAAATGTACATGACTGCTTGGATAACTTTAGTGTGATGAATGCTCAAAGATGGGTCTTTTAATATCTTCATTAGATTTGTAATCGCAACTTTAGGATAGTATTCTTCGTTGGATGGTGACATTCCTTGCATCAACAAAGCAACATCCACAGGTGGAGCATTCTGTTCAACAGGTATACTCTTGGAATTTTGTTCAACCTCTCGGTGCTTGTAAGGATCAAGTGCACCTAAAATACCCAACAATCTCACCGTTTCTCTCTTGATGTCAGCTGATGTCTCCAGCTTCAAGATAGCAACAAGCATTCCTAATAATTGTGGATAATCAAGCAATGGTTGAATAACATACCCAGACGACGATGCCAATTGACCCAATGTTTTTAAAGCCGCGTCTCTCTTATAAGAAGAACTTTGATCTTGGAATGTTTCCAAAATCAATGGCATCAAGTTGGGGATAAATGGTTTTAAATCTTCACCTCCTACAACTGATAACTCACCCAAACACTTGATAGCACTTGATGCTACCGATGAGCTTAAATCTTTGGCTTTGGGTAATAATGCTTCTACTATTGGTTTAACGTATGGTCTGGTCAACTCATTGGAATTGCTGATGAGTAATGATAACAAAATGGCACTTTCTTCCTTTTTGCGACTGGTAGTGGAGTATTCTAGTTTTGAAAGCAATTGTATTAGGGTCTTCCTAAGTGATGGGACAATGTATGCTGGATTTATGGACGATAATCTTCCAAGTATCTTTATGGCAACTTTTCTAACACCGAACACTTCATCGTTCAATGCAATGAACAATAGTCTCACATTATCTGCTTGAGATAACTGGGGATCAAAATTGCCTGCTCTCACTAGACAGCTCAACCCAGCTAATCTTATTTCTGGTGTAGGATCAGTAATGGAAATAGACAACAATTTTCCCAAAACTTCATTAACGGTGTTCAATGCATTGACACTGACTTGTTGACATATTGGATCTTTGACAAAAATTTCATAAGAAGTTACCGTGGCAGTAAGACGGACTTTTGCATTGCCATGTTCCAAGTACGTGATGGTACAATATCTCACAAACTCGTTTAATTGGTAGTTTTCAAACTTGAAGAACGCCAACATTTCCAAAGCCAGAATCAATATTCTGCTATCTAATTTATCATATTGTTGTTGGTTCATCAAAATATTGTTGATGCTCATACCCGTGTCTCTCGATATCATAATTAAACGACAATCTCTCGCTAATGAAGGGTTCACTTTTATAGTACCAAATGGAGAACCTGGTGGTTGGAAACCTTTCCCAGACAACACCAAGCTCAACAAGTTTAACAATTTCTCATTGATTAAATTCGTCAATGTGGGGATATTGATGATTAAGATTTGTAGGACATCCTGCATGTGTTTGGATAATGAACAATTGGAAAACATCATATCTAGTATATCTCTTTGTAAATGTTTTGTTAATGCCGGACCAACAGCAATGGATAATTTTGCAATACAGTCAAATATAGCAGGTTCGGTTTCTTTTCTACTGGCAGTGTATTTGGAGCCAGATGTTAATGATGCTATGTTGGCTGTACTTATGTTGGGATTTTCATTTGACACTGCTTTGGCTAAAATCAGTTGTACGCCAGCATTTGAGGTATACGACAATCCTTCTCTAATGTTATCTAAAATTGCGTCTAAATATGTAGCCATTTGATTACCGACTTCTAAAGCAATCAACCCTATACTCCTGAAAATGGCACTCTTATCGGCATTGGCAGCCTCGGTATGTTGTCCCTTGTATTTCTTGAGTTGGGACAAGTAGTAGTATAATGTTCTATGCAAATATTTTTCAACAAACAATTCCGTATTCACTCGACATAATAACGGGAATATATTTGTCAATTCCTGTCTTATAATTGGCAATTTATGATGTTTGTACAAATAGGTATTCTCATACATCTGTTCAAATCTTGAAATGATGAAAGGATCCTTATAATACTTGAGTAATTTTCTGTAAATTAACAAAGACCCATGGATGTTTTCACTTGCTTGTCCACTAAGAACAATGTTGTATGAAGAATTTGAATCTGAAGTTTCAGTAAGATCATTTTCATTAAGTTGTTTCGACGCCAGGTCAATCAATCTCTTGATCCAAAAAGTCCGGGCATTGACATCTCTATCGTAAATGATATTCATGCATTTATCAAGTGCAGTAGCTGCATCTTCTCTGACGATAAGCTTGTGGTCTTTCAAAGGTAACCACAAATTCTCCAATATCTGGTTAATCAACGGGTACAATAACGTAGGGGCATTATCAGCAAGGGCAGTAATGATTAATATAGCCGCATGTCTTCTATTTTCATGCTGTTTATTATCACTTTGTAACCATTCAATAGCTCTCTTTGCTTCGAAATCAACAAAGTCTCCAGTTAGATTCCCACCCAAAGTTGCCAATTTACCTAAAGTGCTGATGGCTTGCTTCATAATTACTAAATCATTGGATAAAATTAATGACCCGAGATAGTTGGAAAATCTTGCCGTTTTCCCAGCATTCTCTTTGCCCACACCAGAATCAAATTCAATTAATGCATTCAACGCAGCAATACCACCTAAAATTTCTGCTGTTTTCTCTCCATGCAATAAATCAAAAATGGTCTTGTTTATATCGTTGTTATATCTGTTGAATTGTTCTGATGATAAGTCTCTGGCAATGGACGACAAATAACTATGTAGTTCTTCAGCGTATTTTGCTCGTTCTTCTTCAGAGTTTGACGTGAGTCCCTTAAATATTTCAGTAAGTGCTACTCCATCCACTACTTGGATTTGGGCAGTAGCAGATCCTGACATGGTCGTTGTTGTTATTGTTGTATTAATAGTTGTCAGTTTTATTAAAAAATCGGTGTTCCTGGACTTTAGAATCTAATATTTTCTCACTAAAATATTTATTCATTCATTTATTCATTGTATTTTTTCGTATTGTAATTTTATTTTTATTTTTTCCGTCTCTCATTCATTTATCGCCTCACACACAACTTCTCATATACATAATGATTTTTTTTTATTTTGGTTTCAGAATATATCTATTTACTCTACATGACGTATTTATGGTACAGAGAATAAAGAAAAGTTTCTAACAATGCTTGGACCATATTCGTCGTAGTCACTCTTGGTGTAGCAATAACTCTTAAACTCGGAAGTTTGTGCTAAGAGCGAACCACCAAACCAAACGGCATTTCTTTGTTTCTTATGTGATATAACTTGCACATCAACACCAGTACTTTTCAGTCCACTTAATCTCTCACTCAATTGAACTCTTTCATTAACTATTCCTTTCAAATCTCTTTGTAATCTCTTACCGAAATCCTTAAACATGGTGGATCCACCAGATAACACAATGTTTTTGTACAACTTTTTACGCACATCTATTGGGGATGCTTGGATAACTTGATCAACCACAGTTGGCAATGGAGTCAAGAAATCGGAAGAACAGATTTCTGGGTTGAAGAAGATTTCTGGGGCTAAGAATCTTTCGTACCCGACATCAACCACATTCTTTTTGTTTTTATCATAGTATTCAAC
>JAKTVF010000218.1:0-17946 GCA_030557055.1 Candida tetrigidarum | reverse complement strand
TTCCAAGATGGTGTCTTATCTTGTGATGAATTCCCTGTTGGTCAAGGTGTTATTGCCTTGGACCACTTGGGTTTCGGTGGTTGGTCAGGTATTTACAATTCGGACACTTCTACTGGTGGTAACTGTAGAGAAGGTTCTTACTGTTCTTATGCTTGTCAAAGTGGTATGTCCAAGACCCAATGGCCAGATGACCAACCAGCCAATGGTGTTTCTGTTGGTGGTTTGATCTGTAAGAATGGTAAATTGCACAGAACCAACAACAGATCTAAACATTTGTGTGAATGGGGTTCCAACAAAGCTAATGTTGTCAACAACTTGAGTCAAACCGTTGCTATCTGTAGAACTGATTACCCAGGTACTGAAAATATGGTTATCCCAACCGTTGTTGATGGTGGTTCTTCTTCCGTTATCACTGTTGTTGACCAAGATTCTTATTACAGATGGAGAGGTGGTGCCACTTCTGCTCAATACTACGTTAACAATGCCGGTGTTGCTTGGAAAGATGGTTGTCTCTGGGGTACTCCAGGTTCCGGTGTTGGTAACTGGGCTCCATTGAACTTTGGTGCTGGTTATTCCAATGGTGTTGCTTACTTGTCTTTGATTCCAAATCCAAACAACTACGATTCTTTGAACTTTAAAGTCAAGATTGTTGCTCAAGATGGTGGAAGTGTTAGTGGATCTTGTGTTTACGAAAACGGTAAATACAACGGTAATGGTGCTGATGGTTGTACTGTCGGTGTCACCTCTGGTGCTGCCAGTTTCGTTTTGTACAATTAAATGACTTAAATTCAATGGTACACATCGTATTGATACCCCTCGAAAAATATGAATGGGTTTTGTTTGATTTCGTTTTTTCATTATTCTTTTTTATTATTACTATTACTATTTGTTCACCAGTTCAATATTAAAAAAGAAAGGAAAGTATATAAAAACTTTTTTTTTAGAAAACTTCTTTGTATTTTTCTTCTTTTTTTTTTTTGTTACTATTATTGTTATTATTATTCTATCTTTATATATAAATTGTTCATTGTTTCAAATCGTTGTCCCCATGTTCCTGCTTGATCTCTCTTTGATGTTGTATTATTTTTTTATTGATTTTACTTAAAATACATATGGTTATTTTCCTATATTGTCAAATTATACAATGGGGGAAAAACCACCATATCTAGGCAATAACGTTCCAGAACTTTTGCCAAATGTTTTTAGGTGGTGGGACTTGGAATTCAACATCATTGATATCTCTAACACCAGTATCGATATCGCAATCATCTAATGGAATCAAAAAGTTAGCCCATTTGTAGGAACTCTTACCAAATCCAAAAAAGAAGAAATGGAATCCAATCCAAGCCACAACGAATAAAATAAGCGAAATATAAGCGGTGAAAAATTCTGTAGCTGTAAAATCCCAGAAAACAGTAAAACCTTGAATCAAAGTCACGGTGAAAACAGCAATAGTAGCATAATATGCACTAAAGGGCATAAAGAATGCTTTAAATGGTAACGTATCTCTACTAATACCTCTTCTTTTAAGAACTTGCATGAATCTAATGTGACTCACAGAAATAAACCCCCAGGCGATTAAACCACAAGTGGCAGAAATATTCAAAAGCCATTCAAAAACAACCGCACCATCATTAGAAACCACTAAATAACCCAAAGCACCAAAGGCAGCACTAAACAACACTGCTACATAAGGAACACCAGCTTTGGTTTTAAGGAAAATCTTGGGGGCAACACCTGATTCAGCTAATCCATAGAAAATACGTGATGCTGAATAAACATTTGAATTACCTGCGGAGATGATCGTTGCAACAATAACCGCATTGAATATATGTGGTAATATTTTAGTACCTGAATTCTCCATGGCAATAATAAAAGGAGAATTTCTGGTGAATCCACCTTCTTCAGTAAGTTTTGGGTCATTATATGGAACAAGAAGACCAATGAAAAAGATACATAACACGTAAAACACCAAAATTCTAAACATGACTTTTCTAATAGCACTTTTAAGTGCTCTTGGAGTTGCTTCACCAGCAGTGACAGCAACTAATTCGGTACCTTGGAAAGTGAACACAGAATTAATCAAACCACTAATAAACGCAGCCACGTATTTCCCATCGTTTTCAACAAGGATCCCATCACCCCAAGCATATCCATTTCTCCAATATCTAAAACCCACAGGACCGGTTTGTCCAGCTCCACAAACCATAATAAGAGCATAAATAATCCATCCAAACACGGCAATCACTTTAATAGAAGCCATCCAGAATTCGATTTCACCATAGAATTTCACAGGGAGTAAATTAAATGCTGTTAAAATGACAAAAAACATTGATATCCAAGCTGCTATAGGAACAGCATCGGTCCAGAATTGAATAACTTGTCCAATAATTGATAATTCTAAAGCAAAGGTAATTGCCCATGACCAACCGTATAACCAACCATTTGCAGCACCACAACTTTTAGAAACCCAACGAGTAACGAATTGTGCGAAAGAACCAGATATTGGGATATATGTAGCCATTTCTCCTAAAGATTGAGTAACTGAGAAACAAATCGTGGTGACGAATAAAAATGAAATTAGAGACATTACTGGTCCGGTGTTTCTAAGTAATGAACCTGAACTAATAAACAAACCAGTACCAATTGTACTAAATTAAATTAAATGTTCTGTTAGTATGTTGGATATGATTGCAAAAAATAAGATAATTGGTAATACATACCCACCAATAGCAATCATGGAGACATGTCTTGCTTTAAGATCTCTTTTGACATGACCATTAGAGTCATCTTCATAATTACTAGCTATTTTAGAAAGAAAATTTTCTTTTTTGGTTGTTTCTTGAGGGATACTATCATTGTAGGCTGAGTCTGATGATTCAGTACCAATTTGTTTCTCTTGATCTTGCAACATCTTTGGGGCAAAAAGAAAGTCAAGATCGAATTATTTTGGTCCTTCTGCGAAAAGAAGACAATTTGGTATTACTTTATATTTGAATTTTCAATAAAGTAAATACCTAAATCTCGGTAATTAGTATTATCATTTTCACATTATTATTTGTCCATTGTGGAGTTTACAAATACTTAGATAGGTTTTTTTATTTATTTTTCTTGATTTTTTAAAATTTTCTTAATTGTTGGGGTGTGTTTTTCTTGGTCCCTCCGTCCATATTTTTTTTTCTTGACCCAAGATTTTTGCCTTTGAAATAAGGATAGATAGTATCATCACGGCAAAAGGATGATTTGGGTTTATGTGGAGAGAATTGTGGAGTCTTTATCTTGTCATGTAACACTGATAAGATGTGAACATATACCTATCACTCGGTATCTCTTTTCTACCTTTATACAGTTAGTTCAATCCCACAAAGTGCAAAAAATTAACTCTAAATCCTTGTCAAGAAAATAAAAATAAATAAAGAATAAAATATTATTAATCAGATCCTATTGGTCAATTTCGACTTATGTTATCGCCTAATTATCCTATATCAATATTTTTCATATGTGAATAACGGGGGTCATAAAATAATAAAAAGGTTACAGAAATAAATAGATATCTTATTTAAAGTTGATTTAGTTGAATTTCCCATAGCGCCGTTTTTTAATTTTGCAATATCGCCGTACGAAGAAAAAAAAAATACACTTTCTTTCCTTTTCATGAACTCTTGGATTTAATTCGTTAGATTAACCTACAACCCACATTATAATCTTATCTCTATAATACGAATTGGCGGATCAGATTAGTCATTCAAATATTTAGCGAATCTGTGGCGGAGTTTACTGAAATAGTACAGGGAGGCGGGACGAGGATGTGGGGATTAGTTATTTCCCCAACCTTGAAGTCGTTTGTGGAGTTTCCTCTCTCTGGAAGTAGAAGAATACTTACTGTGCAGTTGATAAGCAAAGAGTCTGTTTTGCAACTTCGACAGGGTACATAGGAATGTTAAACTTGAAATTACCCACGATGGTTATGAGGAAATATATAGAAGAAATTTCTATTTCTAATGTATTGTCATGTTAGTTGCTGTTTAGAGATGTACATCTCCCATTAAGGTCCAAAGATTTATTTTAACCGAAGAAAGAAAAGTTTTCAATGGACGATCCCCCGTGTTGTTTTTAATATTTTTTAATTTCTTTTGTGAGTTCATGAATATAATATACGTTCTCGTGTTATCTATAGTTCGTAATGAATGTTTGGGGAGCTTCAATCAAAAAACCCTCCTTGCCTATAAATATAATACTCAAAAGATTTTCCCTTTTTTTGGGAGAATTGAAATGAAAACGTTGCTATGAAAATCATTGATTTCCCCCACACAATTAATGGAATGTTTGTGTTTAGAATCAATATATTGACATTACTTATTTCTTTGTAAAACAAAAAAAGAAGTATTCTCATGTACAATTTCTCCGAATGATGGTTTTTGTACATGGTTTTCTTCATCTATGACTACTTTTGTATTCTATTATTTTAGACAGCTGAGTCCTCTCCTGAAATTGGCACCAAGGCTATACCTTCCAGAATATGACATGCATTGGTTCCAATTCCTTTTTTATTGTTCACTTACCTAGGTAAGCAATAAAACCCACCACATTTAACCTCATTTGCATTTATATTATTTTTATAATATTTTTTCGTTAAATGAAATTCCAACCAGTAACTCAATAAACGACTCTATTATAGGAAAAGACTTGAAATGAAATGCAAAAATAAAGGGGGGCGTAATCATCGCATCTATCGATTAATTTACAACGAATTCTATCATGATACATTAATTTATTTAATTATCCCTATCAGGTTAAACGTTGTTTCTGTTAGATACGTTTTCTCAAATATACTTTCTAGTGATAGATATAGATTAGACTACTAGTCATGATTCTAGAACACCAGTTTGATATCAATATCACAAAATATCTAAACAGGAACTAATTGCGAATATTTGTGTATTTGTTGAGAGGGGAAGAAACTAAAATTGAAAAAGAATTTCAGGGTTAAGAAACTACGAGAAATGAAGAATGTTATCTGTCTTTTAGTTTTGCACCCTTTTTTGTACATTGTCGAATTTCATTTCACATTTCCGTGCGTCATACAGATATATTACCTTTCCCCCTTTTTTTGTAGCTCCTATTACAAATCTGAAATATCGATCTATCTATATATATATATAGTTATCGAAATCCCATGGAATGTAAAACATTGACACAAAGGTTTGTCCTTCTTTTTCTATTGCTGATATCTCATCATCATCATCATCACCTTAATCAATCATGAAACAATCTACTGAAGAGTTCTATGATCTCCATCCACGCGACTTGAAAGGTCGTCCATTTTATTTTGATCAATTACGAGGCAAAATCGTAGTTATCGTTAATACCGCATCCAAATGTGGCTTTACTCCTCAATTCTATGGTCTTGAAGCCTTACATAAAAAATTCAAAGGGAAACCAGTGGTAATTATAGGGTTTCCCTGTAATCAATTTTTACATCAAGAACCAGAAGATAATAATCAAATAGCAATCTTCTACAAAGTTTACTTTGGTATTAGTTTCCCAATATTGGCCAAGATAAACACCAATGGTCCTCAAGCTGACCCTGTTTATCGCTATTTGAAAAAACAAAAAAAAGGGATTTTGGGGATGTCTAGAATCAAGTGGAATTTTGAAAAATTTTTGATTGACCCTGAAGGTAATGTCGTTGGCCGATACAGTACACTTACCTCTCCTGAAGCCATTGGGTCTAAGATTGATGATATGTTACTGAGAATGAGCATGCCCTCAGTGTACTAAAAAAAAGTTGTCTGTCATTAGGTGTCAGTTTACTAAATATACGGTTTTTTGTTTTTTGTGGTAATATTAGACTTATAATACTGAATGTATCACGTGTTTATAATCACGTGTAAATTATCTCCAAAAACCATAACAGCATGAAATGCAAGAATCAACTTCCAATACAGGAAAGTTATAAATAATATTTGATCTCTCCCATTAATCAGCCTCACTTGAATTTCACCTTACAAAACGTGGTTAAGTTTACACAATGTCCCATCATCATCGTCAAAATTTAAATTTTTGTGTTGCTTTTCATAGCTTTTGACAACATTAACTCCGCAGAAGGGCTAGGCCATCGATTTGTATTAATAAACAAATGGCGTTATATTTCAACGTTGGGTGCTCGTATAAAATCGATGTTTTCGGCCGAAAGAGTGAGATTGTGTATGTGTAACTATCCGTTAATTACTAATCTCCCGGCAAAAAAATTTTTTTTTGCTGCACGCCGTAGTCCCAGACATTCAAACATCCGAGATTTTTCTCTTTCTCCCTTGTAAGGGATTAATCACAAGATGTATAAAAAAAGAAACACAATCATTCTTTTTCTTTCCTAAATGTATATTTTGCCATCCTTGTTTTATAAAACAATCAAACCCACCCGTCTATTTTATTCAATTGCAACATTATCTACAATGTCTGAATTCTACAAATTAGCTCCAAAAGATGCCAAAGGTGAACCATACTCATTCGAACAATTGAAAGGCAAAGTTGTGCTTATTGTCAACGTTGCTAGTAAATGTGGATTTACTCCTCAATACAAAGGATTAGAGGAATTGAATAAAAAATATGAAGGTAAAGATGTTCAAATCTTGGGATTCCCATGTAATCAATTTGGTCACCAAGAACCAGGCAGCAATGAAGAAATTGCCAGTTTTTGTTCATTGAAATATGGTGTATCCTTCCCAGTATTGGATAAAATCGATGTCAATGGTGATAAAACCGACCCAGTCTACAAGTACTTGAAGTCACAAAAGAGTGGTGTCTTGGGTTTGACCAGAATTAAATGGAACTTTGAAAAATTCTTGGTTGACCAAGACGGTAAGGTTGTTGAAAGATACAGTTCAGTTACAAGCCCAGAAGCCATTGGTCACAAGATTGACGAATTGTTGAAAAAATGAATTTATAGTTCTTTATCTTTGATTTTGTAGTTGTTATTAATAATTAGTTTCTAATACATTGCTTATAGTAAATGTTAAAGAGCAATTCCTTCGTTTGTTAAATAAAGGGAGGATAAGTCTCGTGGCTGTATATTTAATCACATGGAGAACTTCATAACGACCAGAGCAGAAAACAGTGTTGTAATCTCCTGTACTTGAACTCTGGCAAGAGTAATATGCAACCATTCTTTATATTTTAGAAAGACTACTTTATTATTTTTTTGATCTGTCTGTCATAAACTGTTGCAGAATTTGTGGTGACTATTTTTTTCCCCACTATTTTCAACTTAGCAAATATATATAAATCCATACGATCGGAGTTTTCGTCAATATCAAAAGTCAGAAAAAACTTGCTATCATAAGAAATACAGTTCAATATAACTATGAAGGATTGGTATATGCTTTCTCCATTATTCCTATGTTTTTGCTTATTAGCTAACTCCCATCCTGTTGCTGATGAAAATCTGATCATTATTGATAATAGAAATTCCATTCGTACAATAGATAGTGAGATCTACTCAAATCTATACATCTACGCTCATCTAATAGATATTTCTTATTGTATATCTGAGATAAATCGAATAGGTGAACCTTTTGAATGCAACTTGAATTGTGAAAAACGGTTTCCAAACGTGACATTAATCTACCAATTTTATTTCGATAATTCAGTAACTGGATATATTGCAACTACACATTCCAATATTTTCAACTATAATGAAACAACTAAAGGATCTAAGAAAACAATTATCGTTTCTCTAAGAGGAACACGATCAATATTTGACACTATGGCAGATTTGAAAGTCAACATGATTCCGTATACGAATAATGGGGTGAAAACTCCACTCTGTGGACATAATTGTAAAGTACACAGAGGTTTTTATGATTATTATTCAAGAACATTATCGTTGATACATCCCTATATAATTCAGGAATTAAAGTCTGCGGAAGAGGAAGGCGAAGATTATGAATTGCTTATCTTGGGTCATTCCTTGGGTGGAAGTGTAGCCTATCTTCTTGGGTTGTACTATATTGATTTAGGTTATGATAAAATGACCATGGTAACTATGGGTCAACCGTTAGTTGGGAACAAAGACTTTGTTGAATGGGGAGATGAGGTGTTAGGTAGTAGGTTTGAAGCAAAACATAATGATTTTAAAAGAAAGTTTCTACGAGTGGTTCACAAAGATGATATTGTGGCTACAATTCCAAAAGATCCTAATATTTTTAATCATTATCACCAATTTGATAATCAAATATATTTGAACTGTTCTGAAGATGATACTAGACCTCAGATAAATGAAGTTGTAGATTGTCTGAATGGAGCTAATGATCAATGCATCGCTAAAGATTTCCCATTATTTGCTTTTGGTAAACACAACTATTTGAGAATTCATATTACATATTTCCGACAAATGGGACTATGTGGATTACTAGGATAGACCGGTTATATTTGAAGTATGTATGTTTTAAAAAGGAGCTATTCCAAGTTATGGGTAGAAATATATACGTTCTTGCAATGGACTTTTTTTATTGCACTTTGTTTACGTAACCTCACGTTTTCTGATATATATCTTGCCTATGCGATACCGGAAAAAAATTATCGCTCCTTGCTTTTTCATCCAACCAACAATCAAATTCTTTCCTCTGTTTGATTTACATGAAAAGAGTAGTGTTCACGTCCTTGTTCATATTGTTTGTATCATTCTTATTATTACCATCCATTAAAACCCCCGCAAGATCATTGTTCATTCGCTACCTATCCATGTCATCTACCACACCAGCAACCCACGCATACAAGAAAGAACTCGAGGTTGCAACCTTGGCAGTGAAACGTGCATCTTTGTTGACCAAGCAATTGAGCGATGCCATTGTCCAAACAGCCAAATCGGGAACTTTAACCAAGGAAGACAAGTCGCCAGTGACTGTGGGGGACTTTGCACTGCAAGCGATCATCAACCATGCCATCAAGTTGAACTTCCCACAAGATGAAATTGTCGGTGAAGAAGATTCGCAAGAGTTGCAAGAAAATACCAGTTTGTCGGACCAAGTGTTTGACTTGATTGACAGAATCCAATCTGAGACCAGTGATTACGACAATGTTATGGGAACATTGACGAGTAAAGAAGAGATCTACAAAAGCATTGATTTCGGTGACTCACAAGGTGGTGCCAAGGGAAGATTCTGGGCATTGGACCCGATCGATGGGACCAAGGGGTTCCTTAGAGGCGACCAGTTTGCCGTGTGTCTTGCGTTAATTGAAGATGGAGAAGTTGTTTTGGGAGTCATTGGATGTCCGAACTTGGCTGAACATATTGTTTCCAACGACGAGCGGTCAGGAGTTGTTGGAGGATTGTACACTGCCATCAAAGGGGTCGGATCTTTCTATTCAGACTTGTTTACTCCCGGTATTGTGCCACTTTCCCAACAAAGACAAATCAACATGAAGAAACATACCGACCCCAAGGAGTTGAAAGTAGTCGAAGGTGTTGAAAAGGGTCATTCGTCGCACTCCACACAAGCACAGATAAAAGACAAGCTTGGGTTCAACGCAACAACGGTGGCACATCAAACCATTAACCTCGATTCACAGGTCAAGTACTGTGTGTTGGCCAGTGGACAAGCTGACATCTACCTTAGATTACCAATCAGTGACACGTACCGTGAAAAGATCTGGGATCATGCAGCAGGGAATATTTTGGTCTACGAGAGTGGTGGTCAAGTTGGTGATGTTACAGGTAAAGCTTTGAATTTCGGGAAAGGCAGAACGTTGGATTCTCAAGGGGTGATTGCTGCCAACAAAGAGGTTTTCCCAAAAGTTATCCAAGCTGTGAAGGAAGTCACTGGGGGTAGTTCAAAAGAATCTACACATATATAAAGATAAACTCGCTTGTGTAATTTTTCAATTCTAGATGTTCAATGTCTTAAATATTACAAATAAATAATTTTATTTCTATTATACACGTTTTCTAAGTCTATTGTGTATACAATATAAACTACGCAACAATGCTCCAGAATTTCTGCCAGAGGTTCTTTGGTGGAGCAACATCAAACTCAGCATCATTAATGTCTCTGACACCAGTGTCGATGTCACATTCATCTAATGGAATCAAAATGTTACTCCATTTGAAAGAATCTTTACCGAAACCAAAGAAGAAGAAATGGAATCCAATCCAACCAACAACAAACAAAATAACGGAAACATAAGCAGTGAAGAAATCACTAGCGTTGAAATCAAAGAATACAGCAAAACCTTGAACCAAGACAATGATGAAAACGAAAACAACAGAGTAGTAGGCACTGTATGGCATAAAGTAAGCCTTATAAGGTAAGCTATCTCTGCTGATACCTCTTCTTTTAAGAACTTGCATGAATCTGATATGACTGACAGAAATGAAACCCCATGCAATCAAACCAGCAGTGGCAGTGATATTCAAAAGCCAAGTGAAAGCTTCGTTACCATCATCAGAACAAGCCAAATAACCCAAAGCACCGAATGAAGCAGTGATTAAGACAGCTACGTATGGAACACCCCATCTACTAGTTCTACCAACGAATTTAGGAGCAACGCCGGATTCAGCCAAGGCATAAAGAATACGGGAACCAGAATAGACGTTGGAGTTAGCAGCGGAGATAATAGTGGTGACGATAACGGCGTTAAAGATATGTGGCAAGACTTTGGTTCCGGAGTTTTCAATAGCAATAATGAATGGAGAATTTCTTGTGTAACCACCTTCTTCAGTAAGTTTTGGATCATTGTATGGAACAAGAAGACCAATGAAGAAGATACACAAGACGTAGAAGACCAAAATTCTGATTAAAACCTTTTTGATGGCACTCTTAAGAGCTCTTGGAGAAGCTTCACCAGCAGTGACAGCAACCAATTCAGTACCTTGGAAAGTGAATACGGAGTTGATTAAACCACTAACGAAAGCAGCCATATATTTACCATCATTTTCAACAAGAATACCTTCACCCCAACCGTAACCGTGTCTCCAGTAACGGAAACCAACTGGTCCAGTTTTACCAGCACCACAGACCATGATAAGAGCATAGATGATCCATCCCAAAACAGCGATAACTTTGATGGAGGCAATCCAGAACTCAACTTCACCATAAAATTTAACTGGGAATAAGTTGAACAAGGAAATGATAACGAAGAAAATGGTAATCCAGGCAGCTAATGGAACAGCATCAGTCCAGAATTGAATAACTTGACCGACAACAGACAATTCCAAGGCATAAGTGATGGCCCATGAGAACCAATACAACCAACCGTTACTGGCACCACAACTTTTAGAAACCCAACGAGTGACGAATTGTGCGAAGGACCCAGAAATAGGAATATGAGTGGCCATTTCTCCCAAAGATTGAGTAACTGAGAATGCAAGGGTGGTGACAAACAAGAAAGATATAAATGACATAATTGGACCAGTTTTACTGATTAAGGACCCTGTACTGATAAACAAACCAGTACCAATAGTACCACCAATAGCGATCATAGAAACTTGTCTAGCTTTTAAGTCTCTCTTGACTTCACCAACACGAGTATCCTCACCAATGACTATATCTGATTCTTGAAGGAATTCTGTTTCTTTTGAAATACCTTTGTCTTTGCCTGAGTGTGTTGGGTGAACATCTCTGTGGTAAGATTCACTGGAACCACCAGCGTATTTTTCATAATCATCAACCATGACGGGATTTAATGGTTTATAATAGTTTTTCCGAATTTTTGCTAAGAATTATGTTCTGGTCGAAAACAAGAAAATAAACACACAAGAAAATTAGGGAAAACAAGAAATAATAGAAAGAAGGAAAAAAGTTATATAAAGCTGATCCCTTTTTTTAAAATTCTAAGGATTCTTGAACAATATATATATATTCAAGTACGAATTGTAATGATTGTATTGAACAAAGGGATTTTACTTTTTACTCTTTTTACTTTTTTTTTTTCTTTTTTGTGTGTTAGTTGATGGTAACGAAGTCCAAATTCTACCAGCAAAATAGCCGTGATCGATACAAAAAAATCAGAAAAAAAATTTTTAAAAAGAAAAAAGCAACAAAGAGAAGGTGAATTTCTGAAACTAAACCTGCGAATAATATGGAGTAAGATAAGGATAGAGTCAATTAACTATATCTAATTATCCCGATCGTTTCTTTTGTGAACTTTTGGTAATTCGCCTTGCTGTTTCATTACGGAGCTTTAAAAGAAATTTTATGCCGTGTACTGATACACATTGTTTTCTTTCTCTCTCTCCCTCTATATGCCTCTCGCGCCCTCCCCCCCTCTCTTCTCCGTCTAATCCCTCTTTGATGCGCCACTGCTCTCCTCACATATGCGATCCTCAATAGGAATCTCTTTCGCTCTGTATAATCTATAACAATCAAATACAACATAATTAAGCGCGTATTACCTGTACTGGTAACCATGATCCCCTCGGATAATTTTTACACAAATCTCTTGGTATTTAGTCATTTGCATTGCAAGGCATTTGGTCACTAAATTTTTAATGATTTCGTTAAAATTAATTTCTTTTTTTTTTTTTTTTCTTTTCTAATTAAGATGCGGCACTCATCTCGTAGGTCGTTTGCCCGTCAAAATGCCTTACGCCTTTTTTTTTATTTTTTATTTTTTATTTCCTGAGGTTACAATTCCAATTGCTATTTGCGTAACTAATCACCACTTGATGTTACAATATTCAACAATAACTTACGGGGTATCAAACCTTCTTAAAATTCTCCTCCTATTGTTTTTCCTTGAATAATATTATTATCATTGGATTATCATATGTTCTAATCTACTTCTGTACACGTGATCTCGTGTTGTCTTGCCCTATTAATTCGGTAGTTTTCTTTGAAAATGGTAACCTACCCCGATACTCTTATCCAATGTGTAGTATTCCAAATCAATGTTTCCAACTAGGGAACGATTGATAGTATTTTATAAATATTTGGTAAAGAATTTATGCAAAGATTGTTGCAAAATAGTTCATCCATTTTAAGACTAATTACAGATCTTTAATTATAATTAAAACAACTTGTAGAAGTTTGTAATAAGTATACTGTTTACAAATGGTGCATAGTATTTTGCTAATACTTACAGGTTAGACTACCAAATACTTTAGGAAGGTGAATAATAACCGATGAAATACGTTTGGTTAGTATCACGTGACCATCGGCAGTAAAGGACTAAAATTTAAACAACCAGCAAATTTAAAAAATTCAAGTCGCACTAATACACGTCTAGAAAAAATTATTAGTGGTCTTCTGATGTTGTAAAAATTGTTCAGTACAGCAAGACAGCAGAATGTAGAATTAATAACAACAACAGAAAAAAAAAAAAAGAATACGTGAATCACAAGAAACGCCAGAAATTTTCTTATTTTTTTTTTCTCTCTTCTCTCTCTCTTTTACAACTGTAAAACTTTACAACTTGTTGTTTTCAACTTGACTGTATTCATTAAAATCAAGACCAACAAAACTAGTCTGATTTTTATTTAGTAATAAAATAATACAGTAAATAAAAATTAGAAGATTACATAGACTATTACTTCCTAAGTCATATCCTACTTTCAGATTTCATTCACAGATAAGTTTGGATCACGGACAAAGATTTATTTCCATAAAAACTCCAGCTTTTCCAGAATTTCCAGCAATTCCAGCATTTTCATCAGCCACGGCAAGTGAATTATCTACGATACAAAAAGTACCAACACCTACATTTACAACAGGAATTAGAGGATATACTATTTCAACTATGAATTCATCATCTGAAGAAGAAGACGTTCCCTTAACCCAATTATCCCAAAAAACATCATCATCTACTACCCCAACATCCGATTTTGATGAAGAGAATGATGATGACGATGTTCCATTGAGTGGAAGAAGAAGGGCCAGAAACAATCAGGTTGTATCTTACAATGAAGAAGAAGATGAAAGTGATGAGAGTGATGAGCTCCCATTGAAGAAAAGAAAATTGACCAATGGCTCATCGAAAAATACTAAAAGTGAACCAAAATTGAAGAAAGAACCAACCACAAAAAGAAAATCAGCTGTCAAAAAAGAACCAAAGACAGAAACCAAAACCACAACTAAATCTAAGGTTAAAAAGGAACCTACTACTCCTACTAAGAAAGAAACCAAATCTAAAACTACCACACCTAAACTCAAGAAAGAAAGCAAGTCCCCTGTCAAATCTTCAAGTTCTACAAAATCTGAATCTCCCGATGCTGAAGCAGGAGAAGGAGAAGAAGAAGAAGGTTATAAATGGTGGGAAGCCACTGAAGAAACTGAAGGAGGTATCAAATGGGAAACTTTGGAACATAACGGGGTCATTTTCCCACCAGAATATGAACCATTGCCATCTCATGTGAAACTATATTACGATGGGAAACCAGTAACTTTACCACCAGAAGCAGAAGAAGTTGCCGGGTTTTATGGTGCAATGTTGGAAACTGATCATGCCAAAAATCCTGTTTTCCAGAAGAATTTTTTCACTGATTTCTTGGAAGTCTTGAAAGAATGTGGTGGATGTAATGTGGAAATCAAGGAATTTGAAAAAATGGATTTTTCCAAAATGTATGCTTATTTTGAACAACAGCGTGAAGAGAAGAAATCTATTTCTAAAGATGAGAAAAAGAGAATTAAAGAGGAGAAGGAGAAATTTGAAGAACCTTACAAGACTTGTTATCTCAATGGTAGAAAAGAATTGGTTGGAAATTTCCGTATTGAACCTCCAGGTTTGTTTCGTGGCCGTGGTGCTCACCCTAAAACAGGTAAATTAAAGAGAAGAGTGGCACCTGAACAAGTGACATTGAATCTTGGTAAAGATGCCAAAATCCCTGAACCACCAGCAGGTCATCAATGGGGTGAAGTTAGACATGATAATGAAGTCACTTGGTTGGCTATGTGGAAAGAGAATATATCTGATTCATTGAAGTATGTCCGATTTGCAAACAACTCATCGATTAAAGGACAATCTGATTTCAAGAAATTCGAAACTGCTAGACGATTAAGAAACCATGTTGATGAAATTCGTAATGATTATACCAAGATGTTGAAATCAGAAAGAATGCAAGATAGACAAATGGCAACTGCCATGTACCTTATTGATGTGTTTGCCTTGAGAGCTGGTGGTGAAAAGGGAGATGATGAAGCTGATACGGTTGGTTGTTGTTCCTTGAGATATGAGCACATCACGTTGAAACCACCAAATAAGGTTGTATTTGACTTTTTGGGTAAAGATTCCATTAGATTTTATCAAGAAGTGGAAGTTAGTAAACAAGTGTTTAAGAATTTGCGTATTTTCAAAAAAGCACCCAAACAACCAGGTGACGATTTGTTTGATCGTATTAATCCTTCTTTGGTTAACAAACAATTACAAAACTATATGAAGGGGTTAACTGCGAAAGTGTTCCGTACTTATAATGCATCTAAAACCATGCAAGATCAAATTGATTTGATAGAGAATGAAGGTACTGTGGCAGAAAAAGTTGTCAAGTTTAATGCTGCCAATAGAACCGTTGCTATTTTATGTAACCATCAGCGTACGGTAAGTAAAACCCATGGTAACACGGTGCAAAAAATCAATGACAAGTTGAAAGAATTGATGTGGCAAAAGATTAGATTAAAGAAGATGATTTTAGTACTAGAACCAAAATTGAAAAAGAAGGACCCGAAATATTTTGAAGAAATTGATGATTTAATCAAAGAGGATATTGAACATATACACCATGCCATCATTAGTCGACAACGTGAACAAGTACAAAAGAAATTAGAACGTGATAATGAAAAGTTGAAACTTGAAGGTAAACCATTGTTGACCAAAAAAGACATTAAAGACAAATTAGATAAAATAAATGAATTAGAGAAAGAGTATAAACAGGAAAGAAAAACAGGGAAACCAGTGGTTATTAAGAATGCCACTGTTGAGAAGTTAAAAACTCAAATTGAAACCCTTGAAAATAGAATACTTAATACAACATTCCAATTGAAAGATAAAGAGGATAACTCGGAGGTTTCATTGGGTACTTCCAAGATGAATTATATTGATCCTAGATTGACAGTGATGTTCTCCAAGAAGTTTGATGTGCCAATTGAAAAGTTGTTTACCAAGACTTTAAGAGATAAGTTTAAATGGGCCATTGAATCTACTGATGAAAATTGGAGATTCTAAAAATCTGTACTATTATTATCAGAAAAAAGCATTCTGTTTATTTTGTATCTGTTCTATAGAGTTCATAAATAGTAAGTATATTCTATTTAGCGTTTCGGGTAAACCAAAAAACGTTATGAAACTTTTTCATCAAATAAAGAAGAACAGTAGTATAAACCTAGAAGAATCATCCAAGCGTACAAGTACGAGAGGTGATTGTGTAATTGTTATTGTATTCTGAAAGGGAGATCTGCAAAACGTTTAGAAATTTAATATGTTTTAATTCTTTTACTTCGTGAATAAACAAGAACAAAAGAACGCGGTATTTCTCTCTCATTGTTTTTTTTTTTCTGTGTGTTCATCCCACGCGTAGTCGCGTTGTGCATTTGTCGGTAGAATTTTTTCTTTTTGCAACATGTGCAGCACAAAAAATTATTAGGAATGTTTTCAGTGTATCAATTTAATTTAACTCCTTTCAGTCGAGTTATGAACCAATGTATTTAGATATATTAGATTCTTTAAGTTTTTCTGATAGTATCACTCCAATAACCATAACCATAACATATCTCTTTTTCAAGGGGTTCAAGTGCAGAATAGCAATTATTCCGAGAAATAGGAGAATAACAGCAACAACAACAGCATGAAAAAAAAAACACGTCTCCCTTCTCTTCTTCTCATTCCACCGCACTAAAAAAAAAAAACAAAACACCATGCAGTTAATACATAAATTCCACGATTCCAAAGGACTATCTAATTTCAGGTTTACCTATTTATTTCTCTTTTGTGTTTTTTAACAATTTATACCCTGTCGAAACAACATGTGGTATAACCCTCGAGTCGGTATCTCATATTTGTATTTAATGAAATGGACTTGTTTTAAAGCTGAATTTTTTTCCCTCTTTCTTTTTTCATTCCTCTTTTTCATTCCTATTACATACCTTCATCGATAATCAATAATAATAATAAACCCCAAGACATTCTTTAGCAAGTTATCACCCAGAGTCCCTGCCTAGACATTTCTCACCCCTATACTTTCGTTACATTTTTTTTTACTTGTCTACTTACTTGTCTTTATTAATATTTCACCACAATCACCGACAGGACCATGGTAATTAATATCTTTTTCTTGTGTTTGGTTAATAAAGCTATGGGTTCTACTTTCCATCAACATCATAAACATGCGGGAATAACCACCATGCTCGAATCAGCAATACCCACTTTAGCACCTCGAGATTTATCAACTGATGATATGCCAACCATTTCAACCGCTCCAACAACTTCATTAATTACACATATCCCACAACTGACGAATCCTTATGTTAGCACATCTAATTTACCAACTAATTTGATTTTCATAATATTTGGTGCCATCCTCGGGGCGTTATTTATTCTGGTTATTATGTATCGAATAATTACCTATATTCAATCCAGTAGACAAGCACATAATGAAAAAGAATCATATTATTCTAATATAAATGACATGTTCAACGGTTCTTATATGCAATCGAGAAACTCATCGGCTATAGATCTCAATTCTGTGACCTTATCATCTAGTTCATCATCTTCAAATCAAGGTCGTTCATATAGAGATAATGTGTTAGGTAATAACAAGAACAACCACAACAACAACAACAAGAACAATACCACTACAACTAAAGATAATACTATTAGAAGATCCATGTTTATTAGTCCAACCATGGATTTGAAAAATTTTGACTTGCCATTGTATCGTAATCAACATAGTTCATCACTGGCTTCATTATTATTAAAGTTCCATAATAATGATAGTAGTACATTTTTCGATGTGAATGATTC
>JAKTVF010000217.1:0-17977 GCA_030557055.1 Candida tetrigidarum | reverse complement strand
TTTTTTTTTTTTGTTTGTTTGTGTGTTTGTTTGTTTGTCTTTGCTTACTCTTGATCTGAAAACGATGGAATGAATTTGAGCTGTGCAAATTTAATCAAATTGTATTAGCTTATATCTTTATTCCAAGCAATTTAAATATCAAAAAAATATCTCTTTTAATATAAGCACGCTTAAAAAGAGAAGAAACTACGACGACCCTTGATAAAGGAAATGGATCGAAGGTACTGGTGCCTTTCCTAGGGCCAAAAAAGAAAAAAAAAAAATTTTTTTTCCTACTCTGGTTGTCTATTTGTGACGTATCTGGTGTTTGTAATTTTACTTGTATTCTACGACCACAAACAAACTGACAAATTGACAACTCAATGTGTCGTGTAAAAGAAAAACTTCGAAACCACAACACACATCGAAGTTATTTGTCTTTACCTTGCAACCAAAACAGATTATGATCCAGCAAAGAGAATGAATTATTTTTAGTTCGCCACTTGGGTACAGCCACGTGATAATTTTACATCTACACACGACCAAACACCATAAAAAAAAAATTTTTTCTTTATTTGTTTAATATTTACGAAATAGATTATGTAACTGTAATTTTGTAAAATTGTAGAATTGTAAAATTGTAGAATTGTAGTAAAAAAAAAAATATACAAAAAAATGCAAACAACTACGCACTTTAGAAGATCCATCCCAAGAATTTATCATAGAACCAGGCTCCATCGAAACGTTTACCTTCAGCAGCTCTAATAGCCTTTCTTTCGGCATCTTCAGCTTCGAATTTTTCAAACTCAGCATCAATAACATCTCTGTAGGTGTCCAAGTCGACTTCCTCGGATTTCAACCATTTTGTTTTGTAAATGATCTTGTAACCAACAAACATAATGACGAAGATTGGCAAGACAATGTAACCAGTGATGAAGTTCTTGTAATCGAAAGTATCACCTAAGAAGACAGTAAAATTCTTGATGAAAATGATAACAACACAAAGTCCCAATGAAATGTAACTACCGTATGGTTGTAATGGGGATTTGTAGACCAAGTCTTTGGTTCTGTCAAGACCTTGTGCCTTCAAAGCTTGCATGAATCGAATGTGGAAAACCAAAATACAAGCCCAGGCAATCAAACCGGTTAAGGAAACAACATTGACGAAGTAACCGAAAACAACAGCGGAACCAGAGGAAACGTTCATGTAGGCTAACAAACAGAACAAGAAACTCAAAGTAACACCAAAGTATGGAACACCAAGTCTGTTGGTTTTGGAAAAGAATTTTGGAAGATAACCATCAACCAGCAAACTGTAAGCGGATCTGGAACACACATACATATCACTATTAGATGCAGAAAGAACGAATAAAAGAATACAAGCATTTATCAAGTGATCCAAACCACCAATCTTGGCATTCTTGATAGCAATAACGAATGGACTTGCCCCAGCATTGGTACCCTTAGCACCCAATAATAATGGATCTTTAGCAGAAACACACATACCAACGAACAAAATGGACAAAATGTAGAAAATAAGGATACGGTACAAAGTCAACTTAATGGCTCTTGGAATGGCTCTTCTTGGGTTTCTGGTTTCACTGAAAGTAATAGCGACCAACTCAGAACCAAGATAAGCAAAGACAGCAGTGACCAAAACGGCAACAAAGGAAACAAATCTTCCCTTGGATCCACCAATGGCAATCTCTCTGGCACCATCGTGGAAATGGATGAATGCACCTGGATTTTTCCAGTATCTGAACCCAATTCTATCGTGAGTTGGACCACCTCCCAAGGCAATAATCCACAACAAGAGGATCAAACCCAAACAAACAATGACTTTAAGAACACTCAACCAAAATTCGATTTCAGCAAAAAATCTAACACCGAGGAAGTTAATGATCGTAATACAGACGAGGAAAACAGTGATCCAGACCCCTGGGTTTACTCGTTCTCTTGAAACCCAATATTGCATAACCAAAGCACCAGCAGTCAACTGATTTGCCGGAAGAACCAAGTATTTGATAAGATAGACAATACCACAAGCAAAACCTAAAGCTTCATCAACGTATCTCTTACCGTAATTGGCGAAACCTGGCAATGGGATAAAAGAAGCAATTTCACCAAGGGCAGTCATAACCATGTACACAACGAACCCAATAGCACCATAAGCAACCAAGATGGCACCTGGACCAGCAGTTTTCAAAGCCAGCCCAGTACCAATAAGAAGACCAGTACCCAAAGCACCACCAATAGCAATCATACTTGTGTGTCTGGCGTCCATTTTCTTACGTAATTGATGCCCTTCCTCGGCAATGTTGTGCACCGAAGGGTTCGATTTAGCGACATAAAGATCATAATTGTTGGTGTGATTAGAAAGAACTGACTCTAAGTCAACTCCGGAGGATCTCTTAGCCTCAGGGTTTTGATTTTTCTCGCTGTTTAATCCGAGAACCATGTTAAATTGATATTAATGAAGAAGTAGATGATAAAGTTGTTTCAGTTGTTTTAGTTGTTGTTGTAGCTGTAACTGTAGCAATAATTAAATATGGAGATAAATAATGGTTGGATGCGAAAGTGCAATAACTAACAAGTTAACTTGAAAACACACAAATGATGAAATATAAAAAAGTAATTTGAGGTTATAAAACCAAACAAATAAATAAATAAGATGGGGGGAATGGGATTCATTTTATAGAGAGCTGAATATGCAGTGTTTCTTTTCCACAATATACATCATTAAAAAAAAATTAATTTAATTGTCATTCCTATTACAACAATTAAAAAAAAAAAAATTGACTAAAAAAAAACCAAAAAAAAAACACTACGAAAAAAAAAAATAAAAAGGTTACAAATATGGAGAAAATAATATTATTAGATAACTGGAGTGTCCATGCAGGAATCACGGTTTTAATTTATGCATGAAAGTGGAGATAGAGTAACGAGCAAGGATAAACGAACGCCGAAGGGCATTCTTAACCCAAAGGTAAAGGTTTTGAATGTTGACTCCGAATAAGACCATACCGTAAACCGAACACAAATTTCAGATACAAAAATAAAAATAAAAAAACACACACACTCACAAAAACGTACCATGTCCTGCATGTAGCTGGTTTATTTTTTTTTAGGCCATGTAACACTGTATCTATTTCTACAAATAAGCGTACCTACAGAGAGGAGAAGAAACGGTGAACGTTGAAATAGTGAAGGGATCAAAGTTATTCCTGCTTTTCCTAGGTCAAAAATTATATCTAGTATGGAATGTATATTACCAAATACAGATACGATGCGTACATGAATTATCGTAATACCCTGGGCTGTTTTAGTTCCTGACTTTTTTCAAACTTATTGGTAAAAATTAAACGTGAATGTTATTTTTTCATCATATAAATTATACAACTTTAAAACTGTAAAACTGTAAAACTGTAATAAAAAAAAAAGAAAACATCAAAGAACATTAACAACTACTGCATACCCTAGAAGATCCATCCCAAGAATTTATCATAGAACCAGGCTCCATCGAAACGTTTACCTTCAGCTTTTCTAATGGCCTTTCTTTCGGCGTCTTCAGCTTCGAATTTTTCAAACTCAGCATCAATAACATCTCTGTAGGTGTCCAAGTCGACTTCCTCGGATTTCAACCATTTTGTTTTGTAAATGATCTTGTAACCAACAAACATAATGACGAAGATTGGCAAGACAATGTAACCAGTGATGAAGTTCTTGTAATCGAAAGTATCACCTAAGAAGACAGTAAAATTCTTGATGAAAATGATAACAACACAAAGTCCCAATGAAATGTAACTACCGTATGGTTGTAATGGGGATTTGTAGACCAAGTCTTTGGTTCTGTCAAGACCTTGTGCCTTCAAAGCTTGCATGAATCGAATGTGGAAAACCAAAATACAAGCCCAGGCAAGCAAACCGGTTAAGGAAACAACATTGACGAAGTAACCGAAAACAACAGCGGAACCAGAGGAAACGTTCATGTAGGCTAATAAACAGAACAAGAAACTGGCAAAAACACCGTAATATGGAACACCGAGTCTGTTGGTTTTGGAAAAGAATTTTGGAAGATAACCATCAACCAGCAAACTGTAAGCAGATCTGGAACACACATACATATCACTATTGGATGCCGAAAGGACAAACAAAAGAATACCACCGTTGATAACATGATCCAAGCCACCAATCTTGGCGTTTCTGATGGCAATAACAAACGGACTTGCCCCAGCATTGGTACCAGATGCACCTAACAATAATGGGTCTCTAGCAGAAACACACATACTGACAAACAAAATGGACAAAATGTAGAAAACAAGGATACGATACAAAGTCAATTTGATAGCTTTTGGAATGGCTCTTCTTGGGTTTCTGGTTTCACTGAATGTAACGGCAACTAATTCAGAACCAAGATAAGCAAAGACAGCGGTGACCAAAACAGCCATAAAGGAAACGAATTTTCCCTTGGATCCTTCAATCTCAATGTCTCTGATGGCATCATGAAAGGGAACAAACGCACCTGGATCTTGCCAGTATCTAAACCCAAGTCTCTCACCAGTTGGACCACCACCCAAGGCAATAATCCACAAACACATGATCAACCCCAAACAAACAACGACTTTAAGAGCACTCAACCAAAATTCGATTTCAGCAAAGAATCTAACACCAAGGAAGTTTACAATTGTGATACCTGCAAGAAAAACAGTGATCCAAACCCCTGGATTGATTCGTTCTCTAGGAACCCAATATTGCATAACCAAAGCACCGGCAGTCAATTGATTTGCCGGAAGAACCAAATATTTAATAAGATAGATAATACCACAAGCAAAACCTAAAGCCTCATCAACATATCTCTTACCATAGTTGGCGAAACCTGGCAATGGGATAAAAGAAGCAATTTCACCAAGAGCAGTCATAACCATGTAAACAACGAACCCAATGGCACCATAGGCGATAAAAATTGCTGCTGGACCGGCAGTTTTCAAAGCCAGCCCAGTACCAATAAGAAGACCAGTACCCAAAGCACCACCAATAGCAATCATACTTGTGTGTCTGGCGTCCATTTTCTTACGCAATCGATGTCCCTCTTCAGCAAAATTATGAACGGTGGGATTTGACTTGGCCACATAAAGATCGTAATTGTTGGTGTGATGAGAAATAACAGACTCTAAGTCGATTCCCGAGGACCTCTTTTCCACGGGGTCTTGAGTATTCTCGTTTTTTGATCCGAGTACCATGTTAAATTGTTGATGATGATAGTGTTGTTGTTGTTGTAATAGTAGTAATAATTAGTTGGTTATAACAATTAATAGTTGGTTGCAAAAGTACAAATAATTACGCACACAAATTGAGGAAATATAAGAAAGTAATTTGAACTACCAAAACAAGACACCCCAAATAAATAAGATGGAGGAAATGAGATACATTTTATAGGGAGCAGAAATGTCAATGTTTCCTTGCCACAGTATCTATCATTATAAAAGGAAGAAAAATCAAGCTTGATGGCACTTCCAATTCAACAAGAAATAAAATGTACCTAAGAAAAAACGTAATAACAAACTGGTTGCAAAAATATGGAGATAGTTATTATTCTTAGATATCTGGGTTGTATATGCAGGAATCAGAGCTCTATTTGGTAGAAACAAGTGGAGATAACCTAGCTAACAAGAAAAAAAACAACAACCACTGAAGGGCATTCTTAACCCACGGGCCAAGGTTTTGAAGCTTGACTCCGACCAAGACCATGCTGAAAACTACACCGAGATTCGAGATACAAAACAAAAACGAAAAACACACAAAACTGTTCAAAGTTCTGCATGTTGTTGTTTTTGTGACATGAAACACTGTAACGCCAAGAAAACTACGGGGGTAATACAATGTGCATCAAATAAGGTTTTAATATTATTTCATAAAAAAAAAAAGAAAGAAAAAAAAATAAAAAATGCCGTGACGATAAGTTTGCTATCAAATTAATGGAGAATATCCAATGGTGTTTGTTTTATTTTCTTTTTTGTTTTTTTTTTTTTTCCTGTTGAAATGGATTAGATCCCCCGCTGTTTCTATCCAAGATTCTGCGAAGGAAGGATGATTAAAAAAAATCCAGAGGAACGAGATGAGATGAGAGGAGAACAATGCAAATGAGTTACGGACTTTGGAAACGACTCAAACCGGAAGAATTTCAAGTTTTGGTCTTTTTTTTTAGTCGCATGAATAATTTAATAGATAAGAGAAGATAGCTATCTTTCAGGAGTGTAGTAACATCTAATTTATTCCGATATTCCGGTTCCCTTTTTTTTAGGTTGTTTATTTTTTTATTTTTCTTAGTATATTTAATGTCAATTTTCTTTACAATTTTTTTGTGATATTTATCCCCACTTCTTTTACAACCATTCACAATCCTCTATAATTTTCTTAAAAAAAAAAAAAAAAAAAGAAAGCAAAGCGCGGTGATTACAGCCTTGCGCGAGGCGTTTGTTGGGGAAACTGTTACTACGACCGACTTGAATTTTTTTTTCCGGGTTTTGGTTATTTTCGGAGTTGAGTTTCCGTCGTTCCACAATCTCATGCGATGGTGTTACGATAATTCACATATTCAACACACCATTGGGAAGAATAATATCCAGACGATTAAACTCGTCAAGATAATTACGTATATTTCTAATTATTTCTATGGAGGGAAGGAGGGGGAATTTCTGCCAAGAAGTGGGATACGCTCAACAAGACTGGAAGTGAAAGAGCAAAAAAAAAAAAAAATATTCTTGATTACCCACATGTATCAACCCTGGCAATATTTTCTTTTTCTTTTAGCATTATTTCACCACAAAAATTTAAGTGTTTTATTTTCCGTGAGGCGTTTTTTTAATTTCGTTTTTGTCAGTTAAGTTTAACTTTTATTATTATTTTTGTTTGTACTATTTACACCATTTCAATTTTAGAAACAATATAGATTCATTGATGTAGAGGATTATAATTTGCGGGGGAGGATAATTAGTATGATGCTTGGTACCCCGGGTTACCCACATCTCCCCATTTTTCAACCAAAGAACATGCACTTAACTAAATATTCCGAGTTTATCCATAAAATAATAATAATAACAACAATAATATTAATATTAATAAAAAAAAAGCAAAAAGAAATTTTTTTACGTACGAAGATATTTTTTTTTCCCTTCCCCACCACGCCTGTGCTGCACAAAACGTACAAAAAAAATTAAATACTGTAACCGTTGCAACATTAAGTATACCATTTACTTCGAGGTCGGTTAGATTCACGACGTTCGTCATGTTACAGAATAACCCCAGTTTTCAGTTGATTATTGTTATTGTTATTATATCTTTGTGCATGTGTATGTACATGTACATGTGGGGCCACCGGAGTGAGCAGGAACAAATAGGAACACATGTACCTCCTTTGTTGGATCGTATAAGTGTGGTTTTTTTTATTGTAAAACACGCTATACATTTACTAAATCCATCTAATTAAAAGAAATAATAATAATTAAAAATCTTAAAATACAAACTAAACAAATATCTTTCTATAAACCTGTCTCTCATATAGTGATTATGTCTTGTCTTCTTCTCCCCTCACTCCTTTACTCACATGTGCAGGCACATCTTGTCTTTCATTTCTTTGCTTTTTTATGATTTTTTTTTTGTAATTTACTTGTTTTATTTTTTTTTTATTTTTTTTTTATGTTTTTGTTTTTTTTATTTTGTGGTGTCCTACAAGAATTAAATATATTGTCCCTAGTGACCATTACTTACAATCGAGTGTAAATCAGTCAAAGTTTCGTCCTTTTGCAATCTTGAAGTTTCGTAATTTGGTGTGCTGTCGTCATGTTGGTACCCAGAATGGTCATACCTATTGGTCAACTCTTCTTCTCTATCAAGATTACTTTCCTTTCTGTGTAAACTAGAATTGGCCAGTCTTTCTCCTCTACTCAATTCCAATTGCTTTAAAATCTTTTCTCTTGCCTTCAATTCAGCAGCTTTCTTCTCCAAAAGGGCAGCTCTGTTGGCCAACTCTCTTGCACTAGCTTGCTCCATTTCTTCTAATTTCTGTTGTCTCTCCAAGATTCTCTCGTGTCTCAACACATATGGAACAGTTTCTGAAATTTGACGTAATTGATTACGTTGTGGACCAATGGATAATCTCTTGAAAGCATTGTTGTTTGGTGCTCTATCCTTTTCTTTCTCCTTTTCTTTCTGCTCTCCGTTTTCAAACGACACTGTAGAAGTAGAAGAAGTGAATGAACTAAGATTCTTCAATTTTGGTGTGGTGTGTTCATCTTCCAACAACATTGAGGTGGATTTCTTTATCGAGGAGCTTGCAGACGTTATGGAATTGCTATCACCATTCTCATTAGTGTGACCATGATTATTGTTATGGTGATGACTTTGATGACTATTGTCATATCCATTAGTCAATTGGGCCAAATTGGACAACGAAGGAATACCTGAATTATTATTCAAGCCACCTCTATTATGTGATTCGTTAGCCTGGTGTTCAACGGTGTCATGGAATTCGCCATCATCGTACTCCTCATCTTCCAATGCTTGGCCATTGCCCGTAACCTTGGTCAATCTCTCGGTTCTATACTTTTCATACAAGAAATCATGAGTCAAGTCCTTCAAGTCTTGCAAATGGGATCCTAACAAGACTGACCTTAAAATTGGGAAATCACTGAATCTGGTATCGTTGATATCCACCAATCCCCATGGATATTTTCTAGCTCTTATGATTTTTGGTTCCTTGCCATTGTTTGAAACTTCAAACACGTCTTCAGAAGTAACCACAGCAAACGGCTGTAAATTGGTCAAAAACTTACATTCCTGTATCAAGTCATAATCTTCGTCCTCATCATAATCATTCAACGAGTTATCAAATTGGAATGTAGGCACATTAAACTTCTGGATATCAACTCTGATTTGTTGTTTGAAATATTGCAACTCATTAGGAGTAAACGAGTCAGCCTTACCGATAACGGGGATAATATTGACATACTTGCTCAATCTCTTCATACACAGGATATCAAGTTCTCTTAAGCCGTGTCCAGTTGGGGTAATGAAATACAACATCACATGAACTCTAGTGTCAACAAAACGTGGGTTTCTCTTGATTCGAGTTTCCTCAGCCAAAACCAAATCAAACTGTTGTTTTAAGTAATTCTCAATTTCAACAAAACACAACTCATTGTTTAAATTCTCCCCAAATCCTGGAGTATCTATAATGTTCAACAACAATTTTTGATTATCATCGTCAACTATCTCAATATGGGTTTCAGTTAAAGCAATACCTGGCTCTTCGTTTATGGTTCTTGGATTGAATTCGTTCTTAGTCAATATGGAAGTGTTTGGTAAGGCGACCGATTTAGCAGACGTAAAGCTCAACGTCTTGGTTTCCCCAGCTGTGCGGCCCAATTTTTCATAACGATGATTCAACACCTTCTTGTTTAATAAACTGTTGATAAAAGTGGTTTTACCTGTACCACTCTCACCGACAACCATAAAAGTAAATTTAATACCTTTCTTAGCATCTTTTCTGTAGTTGATCAAAGGGGAGTGGTTGGATTCACTAGTATCCCTGTTGCCTCTATAGTTATATTGTGACATTTTGCTTTATATATATATACTCTTTTTATTTTGCCGTTGGATTTTGATTCAGAAGCCAATTATCAAATAGGAAATCTTGTTCACGTATGGGTTGAATACTGTAATAATAATAATAATAATAATAATAATGAAAATAAAAATGCTTTACGGAGAAGGGAAAAGCAACAATTCCAGCGTGTATGAAAAGCTATTTGTAAAAAAAAAATACAAAAAAAAATCAACAAAAAGAATTTAACACTTGTTAAATGAAAATTGTTTTATATTATGAAAATTAAGAAAGAATAGATTGGAAAGTATATGGGGTTGTCGAACTTGTGTCTATTTCTTTCTTCCCTTTTCCTTGTTTTTTTGTTATTCGTTCTTGTTGTTGTTGTTGTTTTTAATTTTTTTTTTGTTTTTTTTTTCCACTTACGCCCTTTTTTTCTTTGCTCTTTTAGGTGAGAAAAAAAAATGTGTTGTCACAACAGATAATGTACAGGATGACACGACATAGACCAATGAAAAATAATTAGCAAATATGTATACATATACATATACAGAACAGAATGCTATCTCTGTCCTTGTTTTACGATTGATCTGTGGTTAAACGCCTAGAAATAATAATAGTGGCTGTCGTGACAAAATTCACACACTCAAAGCCAACACGTTCAGAAACAAGAAACTTGCCTATGATCTAATTTAAGGGGGACCTGAAAAAGATAATAGAAACATTCTCCAATAAATTGGCGCACGAAAAACAAAACCCAAAAAAAAAGCTCTACGAAAAACAAGGGA
The DNA here is from genome assembly GCA_030557055.1 of Candida tetrigidarum. Classification (NCBI taxonomy): domain Eukaryota; kingdom Fungi; phylum Ascomycota; class Pichiomycetes; order Serinales; family Debaryomycetaceae; genus Candida; species Candida tetrigidarum. The sequence goes on along the minus strand of JAKTVF010000217.1, from coordinate 7,609 downwards.
ACATTTGTCGTATTGGTGTATCTTCATCGACATTTTGTTTCGAGAGATTAGAGAGTTTGAAAATTATGAGATGGATTAACCAATATAAACAATGTTTTATAGTCTTCTATTGTGGTTTGATTTTGCACAATTGTCATTATGTTAAACAATTCATAAAAAAAAACAAACAAAAAAAAAATTAGAACTAAAATTTCATTCTAAACAAAGAATGTTTTTACATAGTTAAGACAAGGTACATAACTCTTGATTGAGAATGGCTCGATTAGGAAGTCTCGAGGGAAGTCACGTGCAAATATTTGTCTTAATAATAGCTGGGTTTCTCACTTCCGACCTCTCACGTGAAATAATCTGGCTTTGTGTAATATAATTTGTTAATCAAAATAAATACAAAAAAAAAAGGGTCAAAGTGAAATCTTTAATGTATATATAAGTGGATCACAAATTCTTCGTTACGACGGTTGTATTGTGAACATGAATTCCCATTAATGAAAAAATTAAAAACAACAGACTTAGAATTATATTATAAATATAATGAGTTCTTCCCGCCTCTTAATATAGTGGGCTTTTTTTCTTCTTACTTTCTGTTTTTTCTCTTTCTTTTTTATTGATTCCTAGGGTTGTTAATACCTGTTTAATATACAGCAATTTTTTTTTTCAGGGGTTTTGTGAGGGAGATTAAAATGGAAAAGAAAAAATCCGCTGTTCGGAAATCAAAATCAAAAGTAAAACCTTCCTCTCCAACAATACAACCATTCTGGATTGTACTTACTTTGATATACCTATTTGGCTGTGTTCTCATATTCCTTTCTTCCATAGGCTTCCCATTGCATACCATTGAAGTACCAAGTTTCAACGTCGGAAGTTACAAACCTACATCATTAATCATGTCACGACACGCTTTTAAAACCTTATCAGCAAAATCCGCTTTCCAATTAGATCAAGAATTGATGTCCACTGGAGAATTCTCAATTGATCAATTGATGGAAATCGCAGGTTTGGCAGTTGCACAAGTTGTCCAGAAAGAATTCAGTCCTACTTCTTCCTCTTCGTCCCCAACAAAATCAAAATCAACGGCCACAGCAACGACAACGGCATCACCTGGCAGAAAAATATTGGTGTTGGTTGGTCCAGGTAACAATGGTGGGGATGGATTGGTTGCCGCTCGTCATTTGAAACTCTGGGGAACTTACGACCCAATCATTTACTATCCCAAAAAATCCACTTCAAATCCATTATATTCTCGACTTGTAAAACAGCTCCGGGATTTGGATGTTGAGGAATTATCAACCTTGGATGAAGTTAAACATTTATTGGATAAAAGAAATTCTGGGGTTGCGTTAATAATTGATGCTTTATTTGGATTCTCGTTCAAACCTCCTTTGCGTCCTCCATTTGATGATTTGATTGGACATCTTAGTGCAAACCACCAGCATTTACCACCTATTGTTTCCGTCGATATTCCTTCTGGTTGGGATGTCGATGATGGTCCAGTAGGAGAGGATATTGGTGCTAGTGTTTTGGTAAGCTTAACAGCACCAAAACCTGCTGCACTTAAATTTACTGGTACTCATTATTTGGGAGGTAGATTTATTAATCCACATATTGCTCAGAAATATGATATCCAAGATGTCATTTCAAAATATCAAGGCGACGAAATGGTAGTTAAATTGTAGATAGTTGAAAGAAAATACACGTATGTTGGTAATGCATTACAAGTCATTCTTTTTTTATTCATCCCTTAGATTCTATACTTTTACAAACTAATAAGAAAAAGAATAATAATAATAATAATAAAACCAAAAAGTCTTCCATTATAAACAAGACCCCAAAAAAAATCGGAAGGATTAGAACATACCTAAAAGAATACATAGAAAATGACGATAGTAACAAAAAAAAAAAAAAAAACAAATGGAAATAAACTGTCAAACTATTCATTCCAACCTAACGTTTGCAATTCGGCTCTAATTTCATCTTCTTTAGAAATCTTTATAACTTGAGTATCTTCCAAACTTTCACCTGCTGCTTGTTTCATCTTTAATTGTTCAATAGCTCTCAATTTCTTCAACAAGGATCTAATTTTCTTTTCTTCTAAAGATGCAACACCACCGATAACGCCACTAACTGGTGAGGATGCAGATGCAACAACAGGTGCTGGGGCTGCTACAGATGCAGATGCAGATGCAGATGCAGAAGTTGGTGCGGGTGTGGCAGCTGGTGAACCTCCTGATGGAGCAGGGGAAGCAGCTTTGTCTTGTTGTTTTTTAGATTCTCTCTTCTTTCTGTTCTTAGCAGCAGCTTTACTTTCCTTTTCAACAGGAGGAGCAGCACCAACCACAGTTCTAACTCTCGTACTATTGACACCATTTCTTGCCAATCCAGGTGGAGGCGGAGTACCACTGTTTCTCATGTTGTTTTGCAATTCCTTTTGGTACAAGGATGAAGCTGGAGTACTTGCACCTGAACCTCTGGCATGAGGTGGACGGTAAGCTCCAGCTGGTTTTTTTGCGGCGGCACCAGCGGATGCTTCACGTTTGGCTAAGTATTCTTTGGCAGAAGCTTGTGCTTCTGGAGCTGCTTCTAAAGTTCTAATTGGTGGGAATTGGTCTAATGGTTGTGGCTTCCAACCAATAGAAAACAATTCTGGGAATTCCTTCAAATACACCAACTTACCACTGGCATGCCAGACTTTGCAACCATTATCAACACGCAATCTCGGAGAGGTGGTAGCTGTTAATATGAATCTACCACATGGAGACCATTCACACACAGAAGTATTCGACGCCTCGAAAGTGACAACTCTACTAAACTTGTTTTGACGATCATACACATCAACAGTACCTTGCAAGTTACCAAAACCAGCAACAAGAACAAATTTAGCATGAGGAGAATACAAGATAGTGTTTCTTGGAGCAGTAGGCAATGAATGGATGGCATTTCCTCTGGCATCGAAAAATGTAGTTTCCGATGGCATGTAACCGTAACTGACAGCAAATTCACGAGCAGTAGGCGACCAGGTGATGTCATGAATAGGACCCTCTCTCTTCAAATCAATTCTGGAATCATAGGAACCGGCAATTCCCATTAAATAAAGGTTCGATTCCCCATAGTACGATTTATTCGTGGTATCGTGATCAGTAGAAGCTAATGCCAATAATGCAGTTCCCAAAGAATTCCATTTCAATTGACATTTTTCGGCCTTGAAAAAATTCTTGGAACAAATAGGTTGAGCAAAGTTTGGAAAATTGTAAATAGAGACATTAGCTGGTTTGCCAGACTTTTCTGGGATAAAAACAGCAACACTGGTGTTCTTACCTGGGGAAACCTGGAATGATTGGAAAGTGGCGTTTGAATCAGCAATTTTGTACTTGAAAGTAGGGTGGGCTAAATTGATGGTCACATCGGAAGTGGAGCTGATTTCGAAAAAATGAATTTCCTTTTGATTTATGCTTCTAGCAAACACAGTCTCTTCTGAGGTGAATTGTGGTTTCCATCCACCTTGGTGTTTGGCACTCCATTCTGCAATTATGGTTTTGGTCTTCACATTGAAGATTTTTAAATTGTTATTCCAGGTTCCGTTTTCCTTATTTATTTGAACCGGTTTACACCAAAGACACAAGAATGTACCTTCTGGTGAAAAATAAATATCAAACACCTCTGGGATCTCGATGCGATGATACAATTTGGCTTCAGCGGACGTGTCCAATATAACAACCTCATTTGGCTGGGTATAGGCGAATAACTGGCCATTGCTGGAATATAATGCCGCACGACATTCACCATTAGCTCTTGGCTCAGGTGTTATATCGTTATAGTTTTGTATTAATTCCACAGTCTTCGGAAGACGACCTATTTATAAATATAATTGTTTTGTTAGTAATCTTGAATAGTTTTGACAATATGACGGGATAGGTCACAATTCGTTGCTGGGTACATACAGAATATTTCAGTTGAGTTTGACATCTTGTTTTTGGAAAAGAGTAGACTTGGGACTTTTCAAAAATGCTGTTTGGGTGACAATTCGCTTCAATGGTACTTTTCACAATCTTCAGTAAATGAACAAAACGAAGGTGAAGAAAGAAGTTGAATGGAAGTGTTGGAAACAAATTCTAAAAAAAAAAAAAAGCTGAGGAAGAGAATGCCAGAAAGAGATCCGTTGTAACGCTCTGAACAAAAAAAAAGAAAAAAAAAAAAAATATGGAATCTCAGCACTTTTTTTGACTTTTCTTTTCGTTCAGTTTTGATTTTGATGAGACTGCGACAAGTTCAAATTCTCCATTCTATTACGGTTTTCTTTTTTCTTGTTCTTTTTTTAGGTCACTTTTTTGGAACATTGATTAGTGTTTCATTTCGATTCTACATGTCGAGGAAATAAATAATGATTATATCCATTCTAGCGATTACATGTGTAGAGTACTATAAACTTTTTGTTTTTCGTTTTTTTGTATTTCTTTTTTGTTTGTGATTCTATAGCTCCGATTTACTTTTTTTAACTTCGCCAAAATTAAGGTGTCCTGTTTCTTCTGCATGCTTTGATGCTCCCATCTCGCCAACCAACACCAGATAGCAGTCTAAACATCTAACTCTAAATGTAGTTGTGTTTGTTGAATAGTCTTTGTTCTGCAACAATTTACATAGTTTCTGACTGGCTGTCAAAATATCTTCTTCGTGTGTATCTTTGATAGTCCATTGCGCAACATCATGAGCCTTGTTGTCCAATGACAACTCATCGTTCATGGCCAAAACATCGTAGTGAATACCACTGTATATCAAGATAATGAACTTTTCTGGGGCCGTCTTTTCGTCCTCAAAACGAATAAAGTTCCCCAGTTCGATGTCTATGCACACAATTCTGACATTAAACCAATTGGCCAAAATGCCCAACTCTATGGCTCCGCCCCAGCTCTCGGACTTCTTTATCCATTCGCAATACTCGTTTCTTGGACGTCCTAGTATCAAGTCAGAATACAATTCGGGGTCTTTGTTGATATAATCGGCGACTACTGTCCGCAACTCTGCAGGCGGGGAAATGTTGATATAGGAATCAAACCCAGAAATGGCATACGATATCGAATTGAACAAGCATGAATTGTCATCAGGAATATTTCGAAGAATCAAGTATTTATTTAGTGACTCAATATAGGCAGAAGGTATGTCTTCTCGTAGGTTTGGTTTCTTTGCAGTTGGTTGTGGGGACAATGAGGACGGCGACGACTCGCCAATTGATTTTCGTTTGAGGGATGCAAAATCAATTAACAACTGGTCTCCATCTTTGATATCCTTATCTTCAATTGTAGTGTCCGACGAAAACGACAAGTCGATAGGTTTAGGAGGGAAACCCTTTTTGATGGCGGCGACAACCTCTGAACAATCTGGATGTAGTTCTTCGTTTTGCTGGATATCCGCAAGGAAGTCTTTAAATAGCTTTTTACTGTCCTGTAGATTTATTGTTGCGACACCCTTGTTTGATTTTAGTTTCAACCTCATTTCTTTTTGAACGTCTGTGTGAGTGTTTCTGTGGTTTTTGGTTTAGGTCTGAGTAATGGTTATATGAACGGCAGTATACTATATACTCAAAGAAGAAGAAAAAAATGTATTCGAAGAAATGTGTGGGTGTCAAAAGACTATTTTTAAGTCGAAGAAGGGGAAGGTAGAAAAACTAAAAACTAAAAAAAAAAAATAAAAAATACAATGATAAACTTCTACGAGAAAAAGAAAATGGGCGAGAGACAAGGCGTGAAAAATTCGAACAAATGAACAAACGTACTCCAAGGAATAATAATATTGAATAAAATAAGAAAGGAACCAAGTGTTACTTTGGTGTTTTTAGGGGCAGTTCCTGTAGCCATGTGCAGGTAGTAGAAGTTGATCAAAAAAGTATAAGATAACGAAAATTGTAAGCTAAACCAATCGAATGCTGCTGATTATGCGTGTGTGCAATTTAGTGTTAGAAGAATTATATATACCAAGATATCGCGGAACAATGACAAAAAAAAAAAAAAAATAAAAATAAATTGATTGTACGATTACATAATCCCTAATACAGGTTGCCACACTGGTACGTATCGACGATGATAAAATGTATATATTCGATTAAGAAAACTATGCAAACAAAAAAAGAAAGACACCGAGAATTAAATTAATCAATGTTGTAGAAACTAATGGGAAAATAAATTTAAAAATAAAAAACCAGAATAGACTGCTTGCAACACTGATGCTTGTAAAAACGTTATCATTACTCTCTTATCTCTCTAATGAAAAATCAAACACATAAACTGAATAAATTAGCACACTACTCTTTATTCTTCCATAGTGACTTCTCCTTGACCTTTACTTATCACCTCTTCTTGTAACTTCTGTTGTTCCTTCTGGAATTCTTCGGAGGGCACTCCTGTTATAATGGCATCCAAGTTATCTTTCTTCTGATTTATCAACTTCTCAAATTCTTCCTTATTCTCGGTTTTATAATGTTCTAATTGCTTGTATTTTTCCACACTAGCAGCAAATTTCTCCATATTGACACCGGCAGCAGCTTCGGCTTCCAATGGCGTATATGGTCGTTCTTTTAATTCCTTGGCTCTTCTCTTATGCACTTTAGATCTACCATGACGATCTAAACTTATCTGGTTTTCAAAATATTTGGCACATTCTATGCAATAGTATTGTCCCAATCCTGGTTTCAGCTCATCTAGTGGTTGATTCTTTAGTTTGTTGATGGATTCTGGATTTGACAAATCGTTATATATAAGATCAAGATCTCTGGTTCTTCTTTTGGTTTTATATCTCTTGACACTGTATCTACCCATTATTGTTACCCCTTTGTTCGTGCAAATAACTTCCTCCCTCTATATATTAAGGATACCCAAATAAAAATTCCTCTATAACAAAAGATCACTCTACTTTTGTTTGCCTTATCCCATATTCCGATGAGGTTCAAAAAAAAAATACTGCGACATAACGACATCAGAACATCGCGACATACAGCGTTTCATAAAGTCGCATCCACTAGGGCTACAACCCTAGTCATTTTACTCAAAAAAACCGCCAAGTTGTATACAGTACTTGGAGCGAAAAAAAAATTAGTAAGCAGTTTTCGCACTTTTGCCCGCGCGAGAAGTTTACCTCACGCAGCTAGAGAGAAAAAACGAATTTTGAAAGCTTTCCCCTAAGTAACCTCTTTTCACGAAGTTCCTACAACTAACTAAGTAAAGAAGGTATGTTACAAGAGACTACCATATACGACCAAATGAAGAGATAGAACTAAGACGATATGGGCGAATCACACAAGGATAACTGTTTTTCAAATGGATGAATGACAAAGATAACAGGGTCAACCAAAAAAAAAAAATTAATAAGAGAAAAATTTTCAGGATAAATTGATTTGTAAGCAATGGCAAGCTTGTTTTTTTTTTGTATTTATATGAATACAAAAGAAACCCCATATCGCCGGAGGATTTAGTTTTATTTTTTTAATTTGTCTAAGAAGTTCCTTGGTTTTTTTATTATTAATATTTCATATATACTAACAAACACATTCATAAAGACAAAATGGCTAGAAGACCAGCTAGATGTTACAGATACTGTAAGAACAAACCATACCCAAAGTCTAGAT